>PVKM010013726.1:0-29900 GCA_004027735.1 Carollia perspicillata | reverse complement strand
GTCTGCATCAAATTTTGTGTTAAACTAGAACATTTCTCCACTGAAACTATTAGGGTGATTCAGAAGACCACAGCTATGGACAACCAGTGACTGTCAGCTTCATCATGACATGCAATAGCTCATGAATCACATCCTGTGCAGAGTTTTTTGGCAAAACATCAAATCCCCCAGGTGACTCAGCCCCCTACAGCCCAGATTTGGTGCTCTGAAACTTCTGGCTTTTCCAAAGACTAAAATAGCCTTTGAAAGGAAAGAGATTTCAGACCATTGATGAGATTCAGGAAAATAAGATGGGGCAGCTCATGGTGATTGGAAGAACTGTGTGAGGTTCCAAGATGCCTACTCTGAATTCCTGAAGGGGACTGAGGTGTCATTGTCCTATGTACAATGTTTCTTGTATCTTCTATCTTCTTCAGTAAGTGTCTCTATTTTTTATATTATATGTCTGGATATATCTTTATATTTATAGAAAGTTTTATAGTACAAAAAAAAAACCTTTATTACCTCTGACCAAGTGGCTCAGTTGTTTGGAGTGTCATCCTGTACAACAAAATATTACCAGTTCAATTCTTGGTCAGGGCACATGCCTAGGTTTTAGGTTTATTCCCCAGTCAGAGCACACACAGGAGGCAACCAGTCAAAGTTTCTCTCATATTGAGGTCTTTCTGTCTCTCTCTCCCACAGCCCCTTCAACTCCTCTCCCTGGGATTCCAGAATCCCTCTGTCTTACTCAGCCACAATCTCCACTGGATTTTACAACCAGAAGTTACAAGGACTTCTCTTCCTGGCCCTGGAATGCTAGGCTACGGATTGTGGTGCAGGGCCAGGACCCCACAGTCTTCAGAGGGGACCTCTGAAATTGAGATACTACTCCTGATTTTTGTTCATAACATGTGGATGTGAGACTAGACCATTCCTCATCTGTGCTCGTCTTGTCAGCCTCAATGTGAATTCTTTTTTATATCCTTAGTTTTAAACTGCCAGCTGGCTAGATTTCAGGTGGTATGTGCGATGATTGCTCTGTAGCTGAATTGTAATCTTGGTGTGTTCATGGAAGAAAGCAAGCACTACATGTACTTAATCCACCATCTTGACCAGAAGCCCCAGATTTACTTTTGGGGGGGTACTATAGGTTCTCTAAATTCTGTTCTAATTTCAAAATCATCATGCTATTGCTTAAGGGTAGACTTTAGAAGGGGTAGCAAACTTTATATCCTTGTTACAAATTGTACTTTGGTATTTAAGGAAGTCTGTTAACATTTTCAGTTTGTTAAAAATGTAAATTATTAGTATAGTGTTTAGTAAGCATATCCAATAATCCCTCAAAATTCTTAAATTTTTATAAGAACATATAGTAATTGCTAAGAGAGTAATTAAAGTTTTAATGTCTGACAGTATTATACAAGTATTTCACTGTAAAAAAAATAAACACAATATTACATCTATCTATATACAATGCCTACCTAATGCTAGCAAAAATATATAGGTTTGAAGGGACTCAGGACAAATTACCCCTAACTATGTCTCTCTGGTATATTGAGTATTCAAGTCAAAGGAGTTCGATAAAACAGCAGAAGCAGAAAGATCACTCTGAACTCCTTTCCACTCCCCTTGTCTTTCTTTCTTAAAATAGGTCATAAAACACTCAAGCAAGATATGACTTCTCCATACCCAGAGTATAGGAGTATCTTTATGTCTGTAGACAGAGGGACATGGAGAAAATTCTCACAGAACTTTCCAAATTTTCCCCAACTAACTAAAATTACTTCATACCCCTTAACCTACCATATTTTCCATGACCTCCCAGTCTTCATCAAACCTAAAATAAAACTATGTAGATCTGACTGTATCTTTGGGTTTTTGTTCCCTTCTGAAAGCGCCCATGTCATGTAAAACTTACATTAAATACATTTGTATGCTTTTATCCTGTTAATCTGTTTCTTGGCAATTTAATTTTCAGATCCAGCCAAGGACCCTAAGAGGGTCAAATAAAACCTTTTCTTCCCATACAATTTTCATTTCTGGTTTCCTAAAACATAATTCTTGTTATTTTTGCTTCTGTTTATTATATCATTATAATTTTATTGTGATTTTTCTTTGTTTATATAAGAAGCATCACTTATTTTTGTTGAGAATTGTAATTTAACTATATTTATATCTCTTTCTTAATTAAATGTTATTTGCCTTCAAGAATTACATTCTCTCCATACCTGATTGACAAAGACATTCAGTTTCCTCTAATAACTGAGTCAGAGTTCAAGAGGCAGTATTGATAATAGAGCTGTTTTGTCAGAGATAGACTCATAGATGGGGAGCAGATGACAATTGGTGGGCGGGGCAGGGAGGTTAGTAGGTGGAAGGACTGAGCAGAAAAGAAAAAGGTTGGTGGACATGGACAACAGTGTGGTGATTGCTGTGGGGGAGGGTGCATAAGGTGACTTAATGGTGATGAAAAAATATAATAAAGATTATATAATTCTTTTAAAAGCTGTTTTTTTCTGAATTATTCGTAGTCAACAAAAAAGAGAGAGGCTGAAGTACTTCTTCAGTTGAATATTTGATAGACTTTATAAAAGCAGTCTTCTACAGCCAATAAGAAAGAAATAAGGTTGACCAACAAACCCCCAGCGGTCTGCTACACACCTGAAAAGCCCTTCTGCTCTTTCGCTTGGGGCTGCTGTCGTTGGGACCAGCCCCCCTGGCCCCAGTGTCCCTCAGATAAAAGCCCTTAATTGGACTTCTCTGGCTCCAGGTCCTTTCTTGGCCGCCTCGCTATATAACAAACGTTAATTGCTCTGCAGTTTCTAAGAATTTGTTTTCTACTTCTTACCTTGTCAAAAGCCTGTAACAAACAATTTATAGCATATTACACTGACCTGAATATCTTTATTCCCATAGAAATGCCACTATAACCATGGAGATCAGATTTTACTAGGAGCACCAAAATTGAAGTATCATAAACAAGAGATGATAAGATTATATTTCTATTTCATGTAAAGTATGAAAGTGTATGCATGACAAAGTTGGCATGAGAACTGTCCTTCCTGGGGTCCCCAGACACCCAGGCTCCTTCCACTCAATTGTCAATACACTTAAGATTCTGTTGCTTTTTTTCTTTGGGCATATAGGTGGGGCAGCACTTACCACAGCTATGTAAAGGCAGCTGGAGGGCAAAAGGGATACATAAAAACAAGAAAGCACTCATGTCAAGTGTCCCAAGGACATTCCAAGCAGTTGACACAGCGCTTCTGTCTTTGTCAGAAGATAGCCAAAATTTAGTTACATGTCCCACCTAACTACATGAAAGTGTTTGAAATAAAATCTTTATCCTGAGGAGTTTCATTAATTTAAAAAAATTTAAAAAGAAGTTGAAAAAGAAGTTGAAATAGTTAAAAGCAAGCTATACCTGCTATATCATTGCACAGATACAATTTTGTGCTCAAAAGACTTTCCAGCAATTATACATTTGATTGACTAGTTAAAAAATCTATTCAAAGTTTATTTGACTTTCAAAAAACTTTTTGAAATAGTAGAAAAGTAACTATTTTTTTTTACAAAATTGGAATTACTAAAGTTCAGTTTCTGCTTATACTCTATTTCAAGAAATAAAATGTAGATTTAATTTTAATATAGTTCAATGACTCTCTCCATTAGATATGAGTAATAAAATTCACTTCACTGCCTCAGTGACTTTGATATCACTGGACAATCATTTCCTCAATAGTGTCATTTACTGAAAAGACAAGAGGAAGGTACACTGTCATCATTTTAACTTGACAAAAGCGATTTCTGGGACAGATTAAGAACTGCCTTGACAGATTTCATGGCCACTTTGGATAGTTCAGGGTGAAGTTTTATAACATATGCCCTTTGATAGACTAAGACAAAAACCTAATGCTTAAACACACCTGGAAGGTTTTCTTCCTAATAAAACTTATAAATTGAGTTGTCTAAAGTCAATGTCAGTGGAACTTACTAATCCAAATGGGCCTCTGTAAAGAACAGAATTCTCACAATTAAATGTAAAATATCCAAAGATTAAAATTATTGTAAAAAGAGAGATTTAACCCTTTTGGAGTTTTGGTAAGAAGTCACACAAAAAATTTTGCTGCCTTTCCAAAACTACTTTTTCTTCCCCAGTACTCAGACTGAGGGAAGAAAGAAAGAAAGGCTGAATCTTGGAGTAGGATATATTAGAGAACACTATTTAGATTATATTTATGAGGACTGGATATTTGGTGATATATATACATATATGAAAAGAAATGAGACATTGCAGAATGTTTATTTTTCTAAGTTTGGCATTAGTGTTTTAAATACTTATTTTCTCACTTTGTGACTTTATATTTCCAATCAAGTTTGGAATTCAGATAGAAGTAAGTCATCTTACTTAGAAGTACTTAGAAGTACTTACTTACTTAGAAGTACATCTAGGTAAGAGATGATATGTTTTACATAAAGTTAGTGATGGTCAAGATGAACACATGTGAATGAATTGAGGTTCTTGACTGGAGCATCCATCAAAGGGCTTGGTGGCAGATTCTATGCATACAGAAGAGGTAAAAAAAGCTGATGCCAGAGTTGTCAGGTGGGGGCATTCAGTTCTGCTAATTGAGTTACACAGGACTGAAAAAGACCATATTTTGAACTCGGTGTTGTATATAATTTCATAATGGATGCAATGCACAACACTATTATGTCACACAATTATAAACTAATAGTTTCTTAGAGTAGAAAAATACCTTAGAAGTTATATAGTCCACCATTGCCACCAATGATAGCTATGTTGTTTCTGGATGCTTCAAGTGATAATATTACCTTGGCTTTATAAACACAAAATAATATTTTGGTTAAAATAAGGTATTATTATTTTGATATTCTTCTTTAAAAATTAATCCTCATACAAGGACATTTTTTATTGCTTTTAGAGAGAGGAAGGAAGTGAGAGAGGCATCAGTTGATTGCCTCCCTTACGTGACCAAACCAGGGTTGTATATGTACAGAACAAGGATAGAACCCACAACCTACATATGTGTCCTGACCAGAGATGGAGCTGGCAACTTTTTAGTTATGGAACGATGCTCCAACCAACTGAGCCATATAGGCCAGGACTTGAAATACTTCTTCTAAGTTCTATAGATCTTGCTCTCTCTGTTCAATAAGATGTTGATATTTCTTCAAAAAGATTATTAAGTATATACTATTAAAATGTATTTATTCCACATGTTTAATTATCATCAATAATATGTACACTGTAATAAAAAATTGGTTGGATCAGACCCCAGGTAGAGGAGGAGGAGTCAGTGGAAGCTGCACTAACCTCCTCCCAGGACCAATCAGGAATTACAACAAAACTGTAGGGAAATCAGCCTGAATTACCAACTGAAGACTAGCTGGAGAGAAGCCTTGTAGCCAAGGACAGGCTGAAGAAACCACTTCACCACAATGTGACTGTAGGGAGTGCAGAGGAGGTGCAAGGGGCCGCTGAAGTGCCAGAGGGATATTTCACAGGCAGAGGGGGTTCCCTCTGAGAAGTGTGGGGTCTAATCCCAAGCTGGGCTTCCCACCCTACAGCACCAGAGCCGGGAATGGCACCCAAATAACATCCAGCTGTGAAAAGCAGCAGGGTTTCTGTCTGCCAGGGAGAGATAGATGCAGACACAGAGAACCCTAATGGGCAAACACAAAAAAATGTGTTTGCAGCCACTTACCCTGGGCTCCAGCAGAGGGAGGGCAGAGTGGACTAGAGAAGCATGAGTAGAGTCTGAGGTTGGTGGCTCTGAGGAGAGAACTGAAGGAATGGCTGCCATAACCCCTGTGGTAAGTCATTCCCCGTACTGCAGAATCCATCTTTCTCAGGCAGACCACTCCTTTCCAAAGGGCACCAGCCTGAGGGAATGACTAGCCCCACATGTAGACATTACTCTGCCCAATCCTGTGGAGTTTAAGCCAGGCTGCTGAGTACAGCTTGAGGCTATATTGTTAACAACTAAGGTGAATCTCTGGGAGCTAGGAAAGTTAGCTGACCCTATCCCAGTCCTGGTGTGGGTAGAAGCTGGTCTTGGTGTGCAATGTAATTCTTTCCGTACACAAACAGGCTTGGGGAAAGGAACCACATGCTATGATTTGCTGATAGCTCCAGACGGGTTGCCCAAGGTCAGTCACAAAGGTGTGCACCACAGTTTTTGCAGATCTACTTGATACAAGAAAACAAACACAAAGAGGCTGCCAAAATGTGAATACAGAGAAACAGGCTCCAAATGAAAGAACAAGACAATTCTCCAGAAGAACTAAATGAAATAAAGGCAAACAATTTGTCAGATAAAGAGTTTAGGATAATGATTATAAGGACACTCAACAGCATGAAAAAAGACATGGAGACCATAAAAAAAGGACCAGTCAGAAATAAAGACAGAAATATCTGAAATAAATAATCCACGGCAAGGAATAAACAGTAGGTTAGATGAAGCAGAGTGTTGAATCTGAATCAGTGATTTGGAAGACAATGTAGAAAAAAACACCCAGGCAGAGCAGGAAAAAAAACAGAATTTAAGAAAATGAAGAGAGCTTAAGAAACATAATGGGAGAACATATACACCCATACATCTGATAAAGGGTTAATGCCCAAAATTCATAAAGAACTTAAAAGACTCAACACCAAAAACAAACAAACAACCCTGTTAAAAAATGAGCAAAGGACCTGAATAGATACTTCTCTAAAGAGGACATATAAATGGCTAATAGACATATGAAAAATTGCTTAACATTACTAACCATCAGAGAAATGCAATTGAAACCACAATGAGATATCATCTCATATATGTCAGGTTGGCTATTATCAATAAATCAATGAACAACAAGTGCTGGAGAGGAGAGGATGTAGAAAAAAGAGAGTTCTTTTGCATTGTTGGTGGGAATGCATATTGGTGCAGTCACTGTGGAAAACAGTATGGAGGTAACTCAAAAAATTAAAAATGTGCCTGTCTTTTGAATGAATTATTCAATTTCTGGAAATATATCTGAAGGAACCTAAAATACTAATTCAAAGAGCATAAACAACCCTATGTTCATTGCAGCATTACTTACAATCACCAAGATATGGAAGCAGCCCAATTCTATCCATACCTGAGTGGATAAAAATAACGGTGGGACATTTACACAATGGAATGTTACTCAGAAAATTTACCGTTTATGACAGTATGGATGGACCTAAAGAACATTATGCTAAGTGAAATAAGCCAGTCATAAAAGACAAATACCGTATGATTTTTCTCATATGAGTAATCTAATGAACAAATTGAACCAGCAAGCAAACTAGAGACAGACTCAGAGAGAGCAGGATGACTTCTAGTGGGGAGGGGAGGTTAGGGTGTAGAGAGTTTGAGCAAGAAGTAAAGATGACTCATGGACATTGACAACAGTGTGGTGATTTCAGGCAAAAGGGAGCATATGGGGACTAAATGGTAATGGAAAAAATACTAAAATACATTTTTTTTAATTGGCTGTCCCATGTCCCTAGTTTATGGGAGATAGACTCTAAATCCTTGGAATTCCATATTGGTAGGGGTCTCTGTTGCTCATGATGCCTACCTCAGACTCCTATTAATAAGGTGACTCATGGTGACCCCTACACAGTTTATGCTAATGAGTATATGCAAGATGGTGGTCATACCAAAAAATGGAAATCATGTAGTTAAAGGGTCAGTTTGTCTCTTGAGAGAGTTGATAGCTGAAAATTGAGTTCACTCACTTAGTCAATGTTTCAATCAATCATGTCTACTTGATGAAATCCCAATAAAAACTCTTTACACTGAAGCTTGGATGAGCTTCCAAGGTTGGCAACACTGCACATTGCCACATACCAATGTACCAAATCAATAACATGTCCCTGGGGAAAATGAAAGATTTGCCTCTGGTTCCCTCCTAGAGTGGCACCCCTGAGTCTCCCTCTTTGGCTGCTTCTTATTTGTATCTTTCTGCTAAAATGAAACTGAAATTGTACGTACAGCATGCCCTCAAATAACATCATTTCATTCAATGTTGTTTAATTTTAATGTTGATGAGCTAGCATAGGAATTTAACTCTTGTTTGTATCAATTAACGTAGGTAAAATTGGTTTCATTACACCATTTCACTTGAAGTTGCAGAATCTATTGATGACATTAAGTACGAATTTTCTGTATAACACTTTCCTGAATCTTATGAGCCAACCTAGCAAAGTACCCCATTAGAAGGGTTAATAGATACCCCCAAATTTATAGGCAGCTAGTCATAATTGAAAGTAGCCCGAGGATCCTAAAACCTGTGGTAGAAGTCACTGCATATACACTCGATTATTATATGCAGGTTGTAGTTTGTGTCCTTTCAAGTGAACTGCAACTTGTCGATTTTTATACCAGGTATAGAGGGCTGCCCGCTCTTTTGGATAGTACCAAAAACTAACAGCCACAGACGCAATTATCTTGAAAACACATATTTAAATATTAGGTATACCATTCAGACAGATGTTATTAATTATACTTTGAAAACAAATAGTTCAGTCTGTCTTGTAGACTGTTTTATGTGATATATGTTGTCAGAAGGTATGATCAAAAATATTTAATGAAATACAAGTCAGAAGAATTCTTCAAGTTGACAGGCTAGCCTACACAGTTTCATGTATACTCTGAGAAAAATGCTAAAATGCTGTATCAGAAAACAGACCTGATATTACAGCAACACCAGCCATGGCAGCGCTTTAGTGCCAACTGAGCCTCGATCTCACTTGGTGACACAGTGTCTTAGTCCATTCTGACTGCTGTTATAGAAATTAATTGACTGTGTGTCTTATAAACAACAGAAATTTATTTCTTATGTTCTGGAGGCTGAAAAATGCCAGATCAAGGCACCAGCAGAATCAGTATCAAGTGAGGACGCATGTCCATGTTCCTGGGCAGCCGTAATTTTTATCAATGTCTTCACATGACGCTCAGAGGGAGCGCTCTGATGTTTTTTATATAGGGCACTAATCCCATTCATGAGGGCTTCACCCTCAGGACCTAATCACATCCCAAAGGCCCCACCTCTAAGCACCACCACATCTACCCATTCTCCCTGCTGAAGAAAGGAACAGACTTTATTTTTAATCTGGAAGGTCAAAGAATCTTCTCTTGATATGAGGAGGAGAAAGTCTGGAGCTTTATTACCCTGAAATGAAATCAAATGTCTCTCAGAGTTAGGCATGTCTAAGTTTATTATTATTCTAGAGAGTAAGCAAATTCTGCTTCAGGAGGGGAATTTTTACTGTACTAAAATATGTCCAGCAAATGATATGATAATTATGTGTATTATAGCCTATAGTTAGTTTCTTATGAAGTAAGTCCTGACAGGTACAGAGAAACAGAGAAATTCAGAAGAATTATCTCCTTACATTATAGTTATACTAGAATCAATTAATAAATATCTTAAAAAGTGAAATTAGAGGTTTGCTGGAAAGATTTGTTGATACTCTAAGATTTCTTAATATTCTATATTATTTCACTAATTCATTGTTTAATTCATTTAAGCTCTAAGGGTATAATAAATATACTTATGCAAGGCCACTTCCCTCATAGAACTCCCAATCTAGTGGCAAAAATATATCACAACAGAAAATCACAACTGTGAGAATGGCTACCGTTGGCATTTGACCATGTAAGATATCAGAGAAAGATTCTCTGAGGCACTGATATTGCCTAACGAAGGGTGGACATGACTTACTGACGAGAACTCGGAAGGACACTTCCAGGATTGAGAGTGGCGCGTGCAGTACCAAATGGTGGAGGTCCTCCTCACAGTCCAGAGTGACTGGAGTGATAAGAGCAGGTGGGATCCTAGTGTGAGAAGGTGCTGCTATGACAGGAACTGCTTAATCTTTTATGGAGGTTGGCTTTATTTGCCATAAAAAATAAGAAGCCACAGTAGTGGTTTAGTGGGAGAAGAAATATAGTGATTCGGTACACATGTTCAAAAGATTGCTATGGCTACTGTTTATGAAAACAGAGAAAAGATCTAACTGCCAATATAAACGTATCTCTCAGTATAAATTCAAGCAAACTATAACCAAAAAGCAGGGTGGAGACTTGGTTTCATGACTTATGATGTCATATATATTAAGATAGGCAGAATTTTAAGATAGCCTCAAGTTGCCTGACCCCTTCTGTCCTCCTCCGTATAGTACGTTTCTCTTGAGGTCAAGAATAGTTTGTGGACATGATGGAATATGGCTCACCTGATTAGGGTATGACCAACTGACTTCGAGTTAATCAAAAAGAATATTATCTAAGTGGGTTCATTCTAATCAAGTGTGCCCTTTAAAAGGTCTGGGTTTTCCTGAATTCAGGACAATTTTAACCTGGGGGAGCAGTGAAGGGGGCTACCTATTGAGGACCTGAGGATGTCACCTGGGAGCTGAGAATGGCCCCAAATGGACAGCCAACAGGCATACAGTCATAAGGAACTGGACTCTTCCAATACCCTGAGTGACTTTGGAAGATGACTCAAGCTCCAAATGGTAATCTCTGTCCCAGCTAATACTTAACTTCAGCCTGGTGAGAATTCAGAAGAGGATCCAGTTCATTTGGCTCAGACCCCCACTCACAAAAATTGTGAATTAACACATGGATGGTGTTGTAACCCCTAATTTTTAATATTTGTTACATGGTGGTGGAAAAGTCTCTTAATGTATGTGTGTATTATTTTAGAAGAAAATTATTTTATTATATTTCTAATTATATTAAAAATAATATTCTTTCAGAGGAAAAAATGTCCCTAGCTGAATCTTTTCAGATTTCGTGAATGTTTGAAATCTTCCCATTTATGAAGAAAGCAATGCATTCATTCCCTTTTGAGTGACATGTTAGGCAAATTTCAATCTTGTTGTTTGTGAAGTGCATAGAAAGTATTTACCAAAAATCAGCAAGGTTTGAAACTATATGTTAATGTCTATGGCTGTCCTTCGTTAAATGAGAGCATTAAAATAAGTAATAACAATAAGTACAATGCAATATGAGCCAAAATATTAACTCCTTTGAAATTATAATAATTTCTAATTTTTATAATTGCCCAAAATTTCAGCATATTTCAAAATATTGTCTAACTTTAGCAGCAGTTTAATTACCAATAGTATCTGACTAACTAAAAGCCACTGAATTAAAGATATGCAGTCTAAAAACAGGTTTCTCAAGATAAAATATTGCTATAAATATCACTATAATTATATATAAATATCTAATTTTGAAACATTAGCTAAGTCTAGTATTTTGACATTGTATATTTAATAATTAAATATTGTGAAAAAATTAGTTACCTAAATTATCAAATGAGGATAATATTTGGAGTAAACTGTATTACAGTGAATCATTTTAATGACATTACTATAAATTGACCTCTATACCAAGAGGCAAAAATAAATGTAGAATAATTGGTTAGGTTATATATTATGTATTTTATATTGGTATAACTCCCTTTCAGCTAGCATCCTATACATTATTGTGTATTGTAGAAATAATACTTAAGAAAATCAATGAAAATATAATTTCATAATAAAGACAAGTAAATTGGTAGATCCTATTAATTTATTATATTGTGCTACTAATATAATTCAAAAACCCAGTTATGACAAAATATATAAGCCATAAACTATAGAATAAAAATTGTCATTACATTATTTAAAGAAATTCACACAAGTTAATTAGCATAATTCATTCAGCCACTAAAGATTTTTAATGTTCCTATTTCTCTATGAAAAGGAAGGCTTGAAGAAATCTGTTCATATTCAAGATGTAGTTCTCATAAGCATCCTATTTATGTCAGTCCACATAATCAATGCACTTGAACTTTAGACATATGAGGAAACTCTTGATAACTTATTGAGAAAATATTATTAATTAAAAAAATAAGTTTTGATTGGCTTTGAAATCTTTGTTTAATTGTTGAAGTAAACATTTACCTCTTGCTGTGCTCATTACTCTCATTACAAATTTTAATAAAAAACCAAGTGAAAGGAAAAGAAAGACATAAAGTATAAAAAGAAACATTATTTACTTAATTAGTCAATGTACCAATCTCTTTATTAAAGTATTTGCAAAGTATTATACAATATTGTCTTTTCTCAGAATACACTGAAGACTTGCTTGACAAACAGCACAGCATTAATTTTTTAAGTAAATTGGTTTTTCTGAGTGTTTGATGTTCTGTCTCTGTTGGGTCATTGAATTTTCTTTTTTGCTAGGTGGAAACAGTTGAATTAGAGATCGTGCCTCGCTTTTGCAGTTCATTATCAAGCCTAACAAAGTAGTCAGTCAATGTCAATTTGTGTGTAACATTTCCAGGTTAGTTCACAGAAATCAGAAAAAGAACAGCAGGGGAACTAGGAGCCAGGATCTGCTCTTTTATTTTTTTAAGATTTTATTTAGTTATTTTAGACAGAGGGGAAGGCGGGGAGAAAGAGAGGAAGAGAAACATCAATGTGTGGTTGCCTCTCATGTGCCTCCCACTGGGGACCTGACCTTCAACTCAGGCTTGTGACCTGATTGGGAATGGAACTTGCAACCCTTTGGTTCACAGGCTGGCATTGAATCCACTGAGCTACACCAGGCAGGGCCAGGACCTGCTCTTTAAATGATGTTTCAGAAGAAGTGTGATGTGCCTGCAACTAGCTCTTCTGAGGTTACTAAGCAGAGAAGCCTTCAGCAAAGTGAATATTAAACGAACATTAATAAGTCTCTTTGCGGAAACAGAAAACATTCCTTGAAAAGGAAACAACCAAGCAATTAATTCTGGATAAGTTGAATTGGAGTTAGAAATAAATACATTCAGACTTTCTTGTTAGTTTAAAGTAAGGATGACAAGAAGTGATTGGAGAAAGCAAATCATTTCATCCATTTAAAGCATTGATTTTTCAGGATGAGAATATATTGCTTTTTGAAATGTGGCACCATACATGACAATAACACAACATTAACAGTATTTTTAAAATTAATTTTACTCACTTAGATTACCTTATGTAAATTAAATTGTATGCACAATTTGACTCTTCAAAACATTCATTGACACACATATTCCCATTGATTTTTACAGGTGTTAAAAAGTTTCTGTAGAAAATCGAGCATACAAACTAAGCTAAATGGTTTTATTTCATGCAAGATTCCTCACAGCCTTTAAACCATTAATATATATTCTAAACCTGCAAGACTATGACAGAGTTCTAAGTATTTCTTCAATAATTTCCTTTTTCTCATTTATTCATTCATTCATTCACTCACTCACTCACTTAGCAAAATTTTTCTTTAGTGTTCTCCAAATACCAGGCATTGTTCCAGGCACTAGAAATATAGCAAGGAACAAAACAAACCAAACTTCCTATCTTCATAGATTTTGCATTCAACTTGAGCATCTTGTGGGTCTAATGTTCTCTGCAGTAGTCTTTGAAAACCACAAACAAAACATATATGCATTTTCTCAAAATTTAAATGGTGTGATAGGTAATAATACAGTTTAAAGTGGGATAACACGGTGCCTTTGTATATTTTGTTAGCAGAGACTGTGGGACTATTTACTTGATGCCACTTTGAGAATACATATTCAAGAAATAATGCCATTAAGTGCATACAACTGATAAAATTAGAAGATAAAAACAATAATCATAAATATCATTTGTGAAGTCAGGCATATAAAGATAAACAGGGGATTAGAAGAGGGTTATAATTGTAAATTAAAAGTGATTCACCAATAATTCTAAAACTTAAATGCACAAGCGGCAAGATTTTGATTGTTTTCAAATGGAACACAGTCTAAATGCAAAGTGATAGTCTCTTCAATTAAGCCACAAATTACCATAAAGCTTTTGGCATCCAAAGGATCCCAGTAGTTGGAATCCTTTGAAAACATGATTTTGAGAAAAATCACGTATCAAGAGTAGAACAATTATTGTTTGGTAACATTCAGAGTAGTCAGAGCCAACCTAATGCAATGACACTCGCTGGGAGCAGCAGAGGTTTGCTCCAAATGTGAGGCTGCCGGCCGACACGGCTGCCTACACTGGATTCCCAGGGGCAGTGTCGGGTGCTGTTATGTGGCATCCCCTCAGTAAATACTTGTGAACACATGCAACACAACATATAACTGTTTCTTGAATGTGAAATGTGGCTCACGTTCTGTATTAAAATGAGACAACCATTCAAAGTAGATGTTCGAACATTTTGATCACTTGAAATCTCAACCACCAATAACATATTTGTTCATGTTCACAATGGTTTATAATTATTACTTAATTACTATTTAGTTATAGGAGGCTGTCATCCGTGGAGTCTATACTGTGGCATTCACTACAGCACTTTTCATATCATCTTATTTACCCCTTATGAGATAGCCTTGCAAATTAGTTATTATTATCTTCATATTAAAAAGGAAGGGGCAAAGACACATCAGAGTTCAATGACAAAGTGTTAGAGTAGGCAGTTAGTCAAGCACAAGCCGGGGGAAAGCCAGGAAAGAGATTGACTGTGTAGTTGGAAAGAAAGCCTGCTCTTTCCCGAACCCAAGGAAATAACATGGAAGTCAGACAAAGAACTTGGAGAATGCCTGTGACTTTTTTTTTCCTGGGCACATACTTTTTGCCTTCAAAGAGTCCCCACAAGACTTGCAACCAGGGGGCCAGTGAGAAGTTGGAGAGGACTCTCCTTTTGCCTCTGCAGCTTCCTTTTCTGAGTCCACACAGCTGCTACCCTTAGCCTGCCCTCTTCTGTCACTCTGAGATAAATCTTGCCACTATCTCTTAGAAGTCCTCCTACATGAGTGTCCCTGAAATTCTTTCCCGGTGACACTGCAGAAGGACCTATTTCCTCCGGTAACAAAAGCTGACACTGTGGCGCTGATATTTGAAATCTGGTCTATGAGAGGTCGAGGGCAGCTCCTGTTGAACCATTCTCTGCTCTTTACTCATCCCCGAGTTCTAAGACAGTGGATAGACATAGGTTCTAAGTACATTAGAACATGCTTAGCACACTGGGAGCACTCAATATATATTTGTGATAAAATTAGTGATATGAATATAATTAAAACAGTATTTTCATTTGCAAATGGAAAAACTTCATAGCAGGGTTGAAGATAACGGTGGTTGTCTCAGCTTTGATCATTATTTCAAAATATGAAGTAGTTGTTCTTTTTTTTTTTTTTTTTAATTACCAACCAACCAGGAGTATATTTAAAATGTGACGAAGATAACTTGACTTTGGGTAGTGGGTACACAACGCAATATACTGATCATGCATCATAGAAATGTATTCTGGAAACCTATATAATGATATTAACCAATGTCCAAACATTAAATTTAATAAAAACCTGCTATACACATTTGTATGCACCTAAAAAAACAAAGCAATGTGGTTTCAATTTTACGGTACCACTTTTCAAGCAAATTTTTCCACTCTACTTCTCTAAATGCATTTGAATATATACATTTACTCTTGCATATGCTAATACATGTCACAATTTAAATTTAATTTAATTTCATGTAAAATGAATTGGTTTCATCTTTATACCATATTTATTTTTGCTAACAGAATGCATTACTTAAAGAAAACAGCATTAAAATAAAAAGAGAACCAACTATATGGGAAAACATATTTGCCAATGATACCTCAGACAAAGGTTTAATCTCCAAAATATATAAAGAACTTGAACGAATCTACTCTAAGAAGACAAGCAATCCAATTAAGAAATGGTCAAAGAACTTGAATAGATGCTTCTCCAAAGAGGACATACAGAGGATCCAGAAACACATGAAAAGATGCTCAATATCACTAGCTATCAGAGAAATGCAAATTAAAACTACAATGAGATACCACTTCACACCGGTCAGAATGGCCATCATAAACAAAGCAACAAACAACAAGTGTTGGAGAGGTTGTGGAGATAAGGGGACCCTAGTACACTGTTGGTGGGAGTGCAGACTGGTACAACCACTATGGAAAACAGTATGGAATTTTCTCAGAAAACTAAAAATGAAACTGCCTTTTGACCCAGCAATTCCACTGCTAGTTTTATATCCCAAGAACCCTGAAACACCAATCTAAAAGAACCTATGCACCCCAATGTTCATAGCAGCACAATTTACAATAGCCAAGTGCTGGAAGCAACCCAGGTGCCCACCAGTAAGTGAATGGATCAAAACACTATGGTACATATAAACAATGGAATTCTATGCAGCAGAAAGAAAGAAGGAGCTCCTACCCTATGCAACAGCATGGATGGAACTGGAAAGCATTATGCTAAGTGAAATAAGCCAGGCAGTAAAAGACAAATACCATATGATCTCACCTTTAACAATAACCTAAACAACAAAACAAACAAGCAAGAAAAATATAACTAAAGACATTGAAATAGAAAACAGTCTGAGCATAACCAGAGGGGAGAGGGGAGGGAATTTCAGGGGAAAAGGGGAAGGGGTCACAGGAACAAATATAAAGGACACATGGACAAAAACTAGGGGAGTGGAAATGGGAGGGAGGTGGGGAGAACTGGAGGGGTGGGCTGGGATGGGAGTAAAAGACAGAAAACTGTACTTGAACAGCAACTAAAATAATTAATTAATCAATTACTTTTTAAAAATGAAAGGTAATTTTGGTGTTTATAATAGTGTCCTGTTTGGTATGCTTTAAAAACTTATAACAGAGTCAGTTCTAATAGTCAATACTTATTGATCACAGAGTTAGTTATTCAGGTATAGTAATCATAAATTATAGTAATAACATTTACCTTTATAATAATAAATTATAATTTTAATTAGAAACTCTCATGTGATGTTTTTTATTTATGAGGACTTCTCTATGGTTATTTAGAGTCCTAATATGCAATCAATACTCTATTAAGCTTTCCAGCTAGTCATTTGTATGAATCAAAAATGTAAAAGCTGTCCTCAGTGAAAAAATTATTGTTGTTATTATCTTGTTGTTTAATATTTATTGTGGACCACATTTATTCACTGGACTTTTACATTATTTATATATTGGCTCTAAAGCTCTCAGTAAAACACCTACAATAAAAATAAGAAAATTTTCTATTTGTTTGAGATTGAAAGGTCATTGCTTTTAAACTTGAGGTTGTCTATATTCTGACTTGACTAAAATTTTATTTGAAGAAAGGAGGCCACAAAAGCTGAGCTAAACAGCTTCAAAATGTTTAAAGTTTTAAAAAATATTTTGTATCTTTTTTGGGCTTTACTTTGATATTATTCCAAATCACTCAATAATCAGACCAATTAGCAATAGATACCATCTGTTTTCTTTCACGCTAGTCTCTATATTTTTGTTTCAGTTTTTAAAATAATATAATGCAAAGGCAATCACATATTCTAAAAACTCAATGTTCACTTATAGAGTCCTACACCCATGCAAAAACATATATTAGAATGTCTGCATATGTCTAAAATTAAAATGTTATTAAAAGAGATCATTGTTCAAACAAATATTACTTGAGAGTAAATATGTGATAATTACCATGTTATCCTATGAAAGGTATACCAAATAGCAGACATGCTTCAAATTTAGTAGAGGACTTGTAACGTGTTTATATATAAGAGATACTAAATAAGACCAGAGAGCAAATAAAAGTAGAAATTTTCACATAAAGAGAACTCATGTGTTGATGAAAACCAGAGAGCTATTTTGGAATCCATGTGGATTCATAGTAATTCAACAAACAAGGAGTAAAAGTTGGGAGTAACATATAGATCAAAATCTCCAAATGGTTTAAATATTCAAAATGCCTGGCAGTGTACAGTCCAGGGCTGATACGGCATTCTCTGCTCTACGAAACCTCCCCAGACTGGAATCTCTTCAGTTCCTTGCACTGCTATCCATAAAATATAGCTCCTATCTTCTTAGTCCAACAAATCTACATTCCAGTGATTAGGATGGACTAATGTGTAAGAAGTATAATAAAGAGGATTTGGTTGTAATACATTTGTGGTTGTTGTTAAGGAATAACCAAGACTATCTTAATGGTCCTCTCTATTTGACTAAAATTTAGATGAGCTTCTTCCTGAGTGTAGGTCCCTAACTTCTCTTTGGTTAGAGCATTTCCTTTATAAAACTTGTAATTACAAATTCTCCCTCTGTCCTCTTAAATATATATAAATCTCATAGCCTAGTGAAGTTTACAATCCAGGAGTGCCTTTCTCAAGGACCCAGAACCATCCGTTTGAAATGTAATCATCAAGAAAGATAGTGACTCCCATTTTCTGAGGGAGTGTATTACCCTAACTCAGATGAACACCAGTTAGGAAACACAGGTAGCCTATTCACAGAGAAAAACACTTGCAAACTCAGGAATAACCCAGTATGATCAGCACATCGCGATCATCAACCTACCCCCACTAATGTCCTGTCCTCTACAACGTTTCTACTACTCACTTCATTGTTTAAACACACTCCTGACTTTCGTTCCTAAAGGGTTGAGTTCAATGTCTCTCCCCTATTGCAACAGTCCTGAATAAAATCTTTGCCTGATTAAGTTTGTTTGATACAATTGCCTTTGACAAGGAGTTTAATAAAATTTCCAACTGACATTCCCACCTCATCGGATGGACCTCTCTGTTGCTAGGGCACTGGACAATACAGTCTTTCTCCTGAGCAGCCCTATGTTGAATAAAAACAATCTAATTATGAACTGAAAAGATAGTTGACATTTACAGACAACTAACTGTATTTTCATGCAACCATTTACTTAGCAACTTCCCATGTATCAAAATAATAAGAGTTGAATGTTCTCATTCTTTTGGCAAGTCTTTCATTGTGCAATACTATTTTTAAAGTTCCTTGCATTTTGTGTCTCCTTTTCTAATCCATTTACTCATCCTTCAAAAACTAGCTTCACATATTTGAAAAAAAATCTGGGTTCCTACATTTGCCAGGGCCTTTGTTTACCGAAGTAAAACTTCCTGGGAAAAAATGACTAAAGGAACACATTTAAAAGATATTTAATGTTGCTGTGGCTAGTGCGGCTCAGTTGGTTGGATGTCATCCTGTAAACAGAAAGGTTGCTGGTTCAATTCCTGGTCAGGCCACATGCCTAGGTCGTGGGTTCAGTCACTAGTCTGGGGAAGTAGCAAAGGCAACTGATCAATATTTTTGTCTCACATCAATGTTTCTCTCTCTCTCTTTCTCCCTCCCTTCCCCTCTCTAAAATATAAATAAATAAATGAATAAATAAATAAATGAGTAAGTAAATAAATAAATAAAGCCTTAAAGAAGAAATGTAATAAACAGCTTCAGATAGTATCCTCTAAGTAGATATGGGGAGCAAAGGAAGCATAAAGAGAATCCAATTAAATATATATGGGAAATGAGGACAAAGTTTTTCTCATTAAGTATATAACTAAATTAACTATTGAAGGTGAAGATGGACAAACCAGGGACTGACAAAACATTAATAATGAAAATTGGGCTTGAGATGATCACCTGTATAAAATAGAGAATGCAAAGTAAATATGGGGAAAAACACTAATAAAACAAAACTGCAATCAACCCTCAAAGATCACCAGATTGATTGTGAATAAAGCCTGGCAGGTACAATTTTACAGCAGAGCTCAGTCACCGGAAAATGTGTGATTAACATTAACCACTACCCTGGTGCACTTGGGTCGGGTAGGCGGGAGAGGCCTTTAGACTTAGGGGGAGAGACAGAGCTGTACCTCCCACTGCTCCTCCATCCAGTCTATCATTTAAAGTTAGGTATGTAAAAAAAAAATTCAATTATTTTATTTTCATTTTTTTGTTCACTAATGAGATTGGACATTGTTTTTGTGCTGTGTTGATCCGTTTATACTGTTCCCTTTTTAGATTACTTCTCTTCCCCAAGTGGCAGGAACAAAAGCCAGTGCATGATTTTTTCTTCATTCAGGTCACACGTTCATCCCTGGGCTTATTTTCATCATATCCATTTAGGATTTACACAAAGAAATTTGGGAAACTCTTACTAACAATGAGAAATGTACTGCCAGAAACAAATTTTCTAATGCAACAATATTTTAGCAGGGTTTTTTTTGTGTGTGTTTAGCATTCATTGCAATTTATTATGTTGAAAGATTTTCTTGAGAGTTGTCTTTAAAAGAGTACCAAAAATTGTAACTGTTTCATTACCATTATTGATTATTTCTTTGATCTGAAATTAGTCTTTAATGTTAAACTAACTTTTAATGTTGTTTTAGGATTCTTTCTCTCCTTTGATATCTCCCTTGCTGTTTATAACCAAACTCTATTGCTAGATTATCAAGGCTTTAATAAAATGTTTTAATGAGTGCTAAAGAAAGTTCCTGTGTTCTCAGTTTCAATACAGGGATACAAATAAACCCCTTTTAAGGTAATTTTGAATATTTTCCAAATGTATGCATTGAAAGTGTGACCTTTTTGAGAGACAAAACAATGTATTTTATTTACCAATATATGCCTAATCCTGAATGCAATGTTTGCTTGGTTTGTTTTTTTATTTTGTTTTGGTTTGGTTTGTTCTTTCCTTTATTTTTGGCTTAGAAAAACAAATGGAAAAATATTTTTGACAATGATTACTTTTAAATAATGGAATGTGGTATGCTAATTATTTAATGACACATCATAATCATTTTCTTTATTAATCACATTACTTTTTACATTTTTAAAAAATATTTTATTTATTTATTTTTAGACAGAAAGGAAGGGAGGGCAAAAGAGAGGGAGAGAAACGTGTGTGGTTGCCTCTTGAATGTTCCCTACTGGGGACCTGGCCTGCAATCCAGGCATGTGCCCTGACTGGGAATCAAACTGGCAACCCTTTGGTTCTCGGGCCAGTGCTCAATCCACTGAGCCACACCAGCCAGCACTAACTTTTTAATTTTTATGGAAAATAATTGTAGTATATTTGTTGAGCAAAGACCACATAAACTCTACTAAATATTACAGTGCTCAGTGATCATGGACTTGTCAAAACTTGTCAAAACCATCAATGCCCTTTTTACAGTAGCAAATACTCACAGAATTGGTTTGCTCACCCTTGTTTCCAAGCAAACAGAATGTATCACTTACCATATTTCTCCTAAAGTCTTATTCATACTGACTTCATAAACAGTAGCACAATTTATAAATTAAAGTTAGAAACTTAGAATTCCATTAAATACATTCATTTCAATGTTATTAAATTTTAACTATGTATTAATATGTATTGACTTGTTTATTGTTCATTTTTCCCACTATCCTAACTTTCATGAGAAAAAGGAAAATGATCACTCCATCATCACTCTATTCACAATTTGTATGTGCCTGTGTATTTATATTGGTGTTTAATAAATATTGTGAATGAACTATTATTATTTTGATGGTCACTGTATTTATCATGATAAAACATGATTATTGATTTTTATAAAGAGATAACTACATAATTAAACATTAAAATACAAGCAATAATAATATTTAACATGTCATACTATTTTAATTGGTGAGAATTCTGGTGAAAATGAATCAGCTTTCTCCTTTCACAGATAATTTAAAGCCCTTAGAAGTTAAAAATTAGCAATGGTTGCACATAAACAGTATCAGTATATAATCTAGAGCCCAATTATTCTTTCTATTTGTTTCATTATTACTTGATTTTGTGATTTTTGATACAGCCATATTGTAATAACTATATATCTTGATCTTTCAGGTATTTGTATTTTATTTGTCCAACTACCATATTTTTCAGATTATAAGATGCACCCCCCCCAAATTTGGGAGGAATAATGGTTGTTAATGCTGCTGTTGAGTTCTATTTACATTTACATTGGTGAAATATTATGTTATTTATGCTGTTAAATATTTTACCACATTTTTTGCTTCAAAATTTTTCTCCTATTTTCCTCTTCTAAAACCTAGGTATGTCTTATGGTCTGAAAATATGATATGTAAATGTTAGAATATAAGCAACATGAAGTCAGGGACTGTATCTACCTTAATGAATACCATCTAGGGCCACCTAGAACAGTGTGGCAGGCTCTTAAGAACTTTCAATAAATGTGAAGGACTATGAAAATATCCACTCCTGGAAAAGAAAACACCATCTCTTCATGGGTGAGGTGTGCAAATTAAAATTTCCAGGATTTAGGAGACTGAAATGAAGAGTAACAGGTTATATATCCATAAGTTAGTATTTTTGAACCACTGGGTGCTCTTTGGATTATTAAAAAATAAAATAGCATACTTTTTCTTTTTACCTTCATTTCAATTGCCTAATAATCATTTTTATATTGAATACATTATCTCATCATTCTAGTATTCTAGTAGATATAGCAGCAGTTTCATAGGCTAGTGATAAAAACACAATAAAATAGAATTTTTTATTCTTCTGATGCTGATTCTCAACATAGTATTTTAATCATTGCAGTCATTGCAAGACATGCCTTATTATAATTAAAGAAGTATTATTACTTAAAATATTATAGTATTTCAAACATAAAGTATATCAGGTATTACATTTTACTTCAATAATTCTGGAATTTTCACTTACATAACACTGTTCATTTTTCCAGTATTTTTAATACAAAGTAAACACAATTTTCTTTTAAACTTTTTTTAGTTGTAATTACCTTTATTTGCAACATTGACAGATGACAGCTAGCCAGGGAGTGGTGGGGGAGGTCAGGGGGTGGAGGGTTTGAGCAAAAAGGATAAAGGACTCATGGTCAAGGACACCAGTGTGGTGATTGCCAGCAGGCAGAGAATATAAGGGGACTAAATGGTAATGGGAAAATACCATGAAGATTAAATTTCAAAACAGGTGAAAAAAGAAGTGTGGATTTAGCAGGGGTGTCTTAAGGTTGAGGACAATAAAATACATTATTATATTTCATTATCTTGAAATAATGTAGAGACTGTTAATGTTTTGTAATTTTCTTGACTTGCACTATCCCACAGAGTAAGTTCTTTTATATATCATTTAACATGAAGGTTTTCTTAAATTTCAAATGCTTACTATTATCATCTTTAAGGATAAGGATTGAACTAATATAATATCTTTCAGTCTTTAATTACATGGAGACATAAAACCTAATATTTGGGAAAGATGGCTTAATATATTAAAGTATATGTATATGTATATGTATATGTATATGTATATGTACACATATACATTTTTTCCTAGTAAGATTGTTTCCCACCCTCCTTCCTTCCTTTGCAAACTATAGTTGTTCTACATTCATTTGGAATGAGGTAACTGTTTTCAACTCAGGTTCATATTAAGATCTGATTTAATAAGTCAATAGTGGGATGAAATTTTTGTCCAAACCTTTGGCAAAAGAGAACAAGTGAAATACTAAGTAAATAGAGTGCATTCATTCTCCAGCTTCAATATACTCTAAAACTGCATAAAGAGAAAAAGTATAACTTTTCTAAACTTAATCATTTCATTGACCAAATAATTGGAAATGAAGAAATCAGGCACCAGTCTTGCCAATAATATCTCAGGTCTTTAAGCATTTGCTTTTCCCTTATATATCTTAATAGAGCCCTTAGTACATTGTCTGTTTAAAACAGAACCATTTTCCCCACCCAATAAAAAGAAATTTAGTTCCATTTTTCCTACTTTTATATTTTTGTAGATAGATTTTGCAATTTTACAGATATTAAAACAACAGGCAACACAGTGAAGACCATAAAAACTCGGCAAGTTCCACACTTCGGCAGTAATTCTCTCTTTTTTTTTTCCCCATCACACCAGAGAAATAAAAACACTGAGAGAAAAAGCTTGAAAGGATATATGGCAATTTCCAGCCCTGAAGCCTGAGTTTTTATCTTTCCTATGAGCTGAACCTGCTATTACTATGTCCTTCTGAGGGGTAGAGCACTGGGAGATGTGTGTGTGTATAAAAGAGAGAAACACAAAAACCTCCAAAACTTTCACTAAAGTTTTTACTTTCTTTTGTTAAATTTTTATTATATAAACAACTTTAAAATGACTCACTTGATGGAGCTACTTAAATGTACAAAATACAGACCATGGAATCCAGATTGTTAGTTAGTTAATCTTTTAAAGCTCAAGAATTGAAGAAACTCTACTTTCTTAAAGATTTATTTAGTGTTGAAGTATTTAACCATTATGGAACAATAAAGCAAATTCTGAATGCAATAAAAAGTATTATTCAGATGTTATACCACATAACACAATTTAGTATTTAGAAATCTCTATTTCAAAAAGTGAACACTGGGATACTCCCTCAAAGATTTTGTTTGAACCCCTGATCTGCCTCTCCTATTCATAGTTTTTGGCCTCTTCATCTAGTAAACTGATCTCTACCTGGGCTTACCCTATGGTATTCTTGGTGTTGGGAGCAATCTGTCTTCCCCAGGAGTGCTTCATAGATCTTTCCTTTTTGAGCATTCTCTTCTACTTCTTGAGGATCCTCAGAAAAGCAGCTGTAAATGGGCTTTATGATTTGTTTGTGCCCAAACTCAAGAAAACTGTTCCAAAAATGTGGCCAAGATACTGTCTATGAATCATCATCAAATACTCCTGTGGTCCTTACAATGCTTTAAGTTTTATAATTTATGGACATTATTTTACACATCTAACCATAGAGTTTTCCTGATTGCCCTCAGTCTACCAACAGTAGAATAAAATTATTAGTATGCTATTTCAGAAAATAATAGATAAATCCTAACTTATTTAATACTTAATAAAGTACATGTTTATACATATAATGTATTTGCTATAAAAATTATAAAGTAAATACCCTTAATCCAATCACTTATTCTAACAACTAAAGCCTTGCCAATACCTTTACTGTGCAATCTTCCCCATTTCATCTCTCTGCCTCTCCACAGAGGGAAGTACTATTGAAAATTTCATTTTTAGAGCTCCCAAGACAACATAGTTTAAACTCATAAATGTATTTATAAATTATATAGGGCTCTGTTTTGCTTTTTGCAAAGCTTGTTATTGAAGGTCTGCTGTATTATTCTGTAATTTACTTTCTTTCACAGAATACTATTACATGAGTCATCCATGCTGTTCCCTATAATTCTTAAACACGTAATTCTGTAAAATTGAACATATATATATATATATATATATATATATATAATTTATGTCCCAGCAATTTACTCTTAGATATATATTATAGAAAAAAAACTTATGTTCACTAGTACACATGCATGAAATTGTTTATTTTAAGATTGAACATAACAGCCAACTCAAACAAACATACTAGAAGATCAAATGCCTTCAAAATAAAGAAAATTTGGATTTGGATAAATAAATTATTGTATATGCACACCATTACACATTCAATAGTATCTTATTTTTGAAATGCAGAAATAATTAGTCCTAAAATGTTTTTTAGCTAGAATAATTTTTTATCTGATAAATACAGAGTATGCTAAGGGAATTCTAATTGTGTCATTTAGAAATTCACAATCTGTGATTAGAGCTACTATTCATTTTTAAACCTGCTTAGATCAGTCTTTCCATAGTCTCTTATTTCCCTTTCATTTGTTAACTTTGTTAGATATCAAAATGAGCCTATATGATCCAGAGTTTCTTTTCCCCAGATGCTTCTATCTGCATACAAAATGTTGTGCAGTGTCCATACAGCACTATCAATTATTGATATAGATATTACAGCTGCCCTTTTATAAATGCCCTGAACTAACAATAATGAGAATTACATAAATAAATAAATACCAATTAGGAATTGTGCTTTTGAAGAATAAAGTAATGGAGAAAGGAACTCTAAAAACATGTTGGCAGTTGAATTACTTCAGCCTGAGTTAGATAGTGTTTCCTGTGAAAATCATGCATGGAATGTGGAATAGGTCAGAGTTCTGTAGAAAACAAAGTTGTCCATGACAGCATACAAGTGTCCCTAGAGGATATATATTATGTTCACAATAAGAGTGATATGGATACATAATAGGACATGCACTATTTTCAAGATCATCTTGAAAATAAAGATTAATGTCTAAGTAGTGATTTCTTTCAACTAAATAAATTTAAGACTTGAACACAATGCTTATAAATATCACTTGACTGTCTTCTTGGTTATCTGGTGACAGTTAGAGATGGGTCTACAATGATGGAGAAGAAAAAATATAAAAGCACAGAAGTATGGGATGTCTTGGAGAATTAGGTAGTCTACCTTCTTTCTCCTTTTTTGATGCTAAATTTCTCATTATAACTCACTGATTCAAAAAACAATAATTCATGTTGTTTACTGAGTAAATAACTGTTTAGTACTGAGTGGACACTAACATCATAGTGGTGAGAAAAATAAAGAAGATACCACCCTTCATGAAAAATTTACACTACTAGTTCCTGCACTTGAATAACTACAAACAGATACTAGTAGATAAAGTTAAAGATGTTAGCTTAGTCATATTATGGATTTAAGAATGAGATTATAATTTTGAGTGGCTATTTTGGCTATATTTTTTGTAAAACATGACAAAGAACTTGGTCATAGACACACATGAGTTAGGAGAGTGGGTGTAATTGCAAGGGGTAAACTTCCAGTAAAAAAGAGAATCTTATCACCCTGGCTGATGTGGCTCGGTTGGTTGGAGCATCATCCCATAGACCAAATTGTTGCAGGTTTCTTTCCCAGGCACGGCACATACCCAGGTGTGAGGTTCAATTCCAGTTGGAGTGCCTACCATAAGGCAACCAATTGATGTTTCTCTCTTACTTCAGTGTTCCTTTCTCTCTTCCCCCTACCTCTCTTTGTCTCTCTCTAAAAAATCAGTGAGAAAATGTCCTTGGGTGAGGATTAAAATAAAACAAAATTAAAAAAAAGAGAAAATCTATTGCTCTATTGATCAACCTGCCTACTTATCTACATAGTCACATACATACACAAATACACACACACTTATATGCATATGTATGTATGTACATACAGACTGTGTTATTGAAAGCTTCAGCCCGGATACTCCTTTTCCAAGTCATGTAAGTGATTCTCTTTGCTTTAATTTCTTTTTTCTTGAATCAAGTGTAAAAATGGAGAACAAATACATAGAAGCAACTGGAGAATACATTTTCTATTACTTGAATTTAAATTCATTGAGTAAGCCCCTTCCTGGAGTGGAATTTGACTGGGCACAAAATCAAAACAAAACAAAAAGGTATTAAAAAGAAGACAAGAGGTAATATCAATAAAAATGTGATCCATTTTTGGCTTGATTTTTGGACCTACGTAATGTATCAGAAAGTAGTCGTGACTACGCTTGTTGAATATTCAAACTCAAAGAACAAAAACTGAATAAGTAATATTGATATAAGAGTAAATGCTCATGAAAAGGTCAAATTTAATAAAACATAATATACCTTTTAAGTGAATTAAATTCAGTATACTACGGTAAAATTACCGGTGGCACGGAGAAACAATTACACATAATACATTTAGAAAACATGACTGTGATACCACATGGTAGGAAATTAAAGCAAACTTGAATGGCATTGAACATCATTATACCTTACAGGCAGAAATGATTCAGTGGATTTAATTTCAGCTCAATTTCCTGGTTACATTTTAAATTGTACTGTTTACATTAGTAACTTACATTTTGAAAGGATGATGAACAATAAGATATTGCTATATCACACTACATTCATATTGAATCACTCTAAATATATGAAGACATTTATTAATTATATCCTCACAGAAAATGTGTTACATTAAGAATTATAAGAATATTAAAATGTACTGGGGCTTTTATTTTATTTTTACTTGTTTATTTATTTTTTATTGTTGACACTATTACAGAAGTCCTTCATGTTTTCCCACTTATTTGTATCCCCCACCCAGCCACCCGCACCCTGGCATGACTCACCACATTGTCATCTGTGTCTGTGAGTTCTGCACATATGCATGCATGTTCTTGTGCTAATTTCTTCCAGCTGTCCCCCCCCACCTTCTGACATCTGTCACTCTTCTCCATGTATCCATGCCTCTGGTCCTATTTTGTTCATCCATTTATTTTGTTCATTAGATTGCACTTACAAGTGAGATTGTATGTTATTTGTCTTTCTCTGACTTTTAAATTTTCCATGATGTTTAAAATAATGTTCATGCAAGAGATTTTGGTTTTCCAATCAGTATTTACTACAGAAAATTCTAATAATTTATTCAACTTAAATATAGCTAAATAATTATTTATTTATTATTTTAAAATTTATTTTTGGAGAGAGGGGAAGGGAAGGAGAAAGAGTGGGAGAGAAACATCACTGTGTGGTTGCCTCTCATGGGTCCCCTAATGGGGACCTGGTCTGCAACCCAGGCATGTGCTTTGACTGGGAATTGAACCGGCGACCCTTTGCTTCATAGGCCCGTGCTCAATCCACTGAGGTACACCAGCCAGGGCAAAATATAGCTAAATAATTTTTTAATTTGAAAGTTCTATTATATTCCTTAATCTTCTTCACAGGAAAAATGTTCTGAATTAAAGAACATGAATAGAACATTCTTTTAAAAATAAAGTGCTTAAGATATTAATACATAAGAAGACCAGGAAATTGAGTTATAACAGGAGTAATAAGGGTCAACTTACCTCAAAATTTAGCTAAATTAACAACAGAAATGATAATAATCAATGGAGTAGTACTGTGCATTACAAGATAGTAGAGATATAAATTGATAAAATTTCTTCTCTAAATCTTTTCTGGAAATATGTACCAATCTTAAAATTGTTTATATGTTTTGGCTGTGGCATTTTATTAATAGGTCATACCATAAGAGAAAATCCAGGTAAATAATTATCATTTTTTGTAATATTCAGAAAAGATAAGTCCATATGATCTCAGTTACAAGTGGAACCTAGTCAACATAACAAACAAGTAAACAAAATATAACCAGAGACAGTGAAATTAAGAACAAACTGACAGTAACCAGAGGGGAGGTAGGAGAGGATAATGGGGAGAATAGAGGGAAGGGTTTTCAGGAACAACTATAAAGGACACATGGACAAAACCAAAGGGGGTAGGATCAAGGGAGGGAGGTGGGGATGGCTGGGGTGGTGGAGAGATATGGGGGGGAAATGGAGAAAATTGTAATTGAACAATAATAAAAAAATTAAAAAGAATAAAGAAGTCCAATATTACTAAAATGTAGTGAACACATTGCCATATAAAGTAGCAATTTTTAAATCTAATACATGTTTATTGTATCCTTTCTTTTTGCCAAGAACCATGTGGCAAAGATGGACAAATACACTTAACCTTCAGTGAACTTAAGGGATATGTCTATTTCCTCAATCTACTTTCACTCTCTGATCATGACCTATTTTCTCCTTTACTGTTTTTTTTTTTTTTAATTTCTTTCTATAGTTTAATTTCACTGTTTCTTAAGGCTCTGTGGTTATTCTTTATAGATTTTTTTCTGGAATATATGATTGAATTTTTCTTGATATGATCATTTCAATATTACATCTCTATCCCAGAATTTTTCCTGAGATCTGAATTTATATTTCCATTCTAAATCATCTACCTATATATCTCACAGGAAAATCAAGGCTAACACCCTTAAACGGAACTTTATAATATCTCTGAAATCTGCTCCATCATTGACTTCTGTTTGTTTGGAGAATAGCAGAACATTTTTATAGTTACAAAGAGGAACCTCACCCTCTTGTACCATTCATATCAATCATCTCGAATTCCTGTAGAGTATTATCCTTCAGTAATGACATTATCCTTGTTGTCAAAGAAGACCCATTTTGTTTGTTTTTATTATTTTTTATTGTGTTCAGCTAAAGTTATGCCCCAACACCCTCCCCTGCCCCACCCACCCCAACCTCCCACACTCACTCTTTCCCCTCTTTGGCTTTGTCCATGCATCCGTTATACATGTTCCTTGATGACTCTTCTCCCTTTCCTCCCTTCATTCC
>PVKM010013725.1:0-29971 GCA_004027735.1 Carollia perspicillata | reverse complement strand
TAAGTAAACTCATATGGTATTTGTCTCTGACTTATTTCAGTTAGCGCAATGCCCTCTAGGTCCATCCACATTTTTGCAAATGGTAAGTTTTCTTTCTTATTTACGGCCCAGTAATACTCCATTGTACAGACGTACCACCGCTTTTTTTATCCACTCGTCTACTGATGGGCACTTACTTGGGCTGCTTCCATACCTTGATTATTGTGAATAACACCTCATATATTCTTTTAAACTGCTGTTTTGGGTTTCTTTGGCCATGTTGCTTTTTAAAACGGTATCAATTCATACTCCCATTGACACTGTGTAAGTGTCTATGGATCCACACTTGTGCTACCACTTGACATCATCAGTTCCTTAGTTTTTGCCAATCTTGTAGGTATACAATATCTCGCTGTGTTTTAATAATGAGGTTAAACATTTATAACTCTGTTTTTTGTCCATGTTCACCTCTGGGTTGTCTTCTTGCTGATTGCTAAGTTCTCAATACGTTGTAGAAACTAATCCCCCGGGCGGTCCCATTTTATCCAGTCGCTACTCTTCAAGCCACCACGTAATCTCAAGTCAGTATCATCTTGCTGCTGAAACTTAGTCTGGAAAAGGCATAAATGACCTCCTCATAAATGATCACTACAACTTTAAATGTCTCTCTTGGTCTCCTCCTACAGTCTCTCTGTACTATCTTCACTATTCCCTTGGTTCCTTGGTCTTTACTGCTAGAACCTTCCAAGCTCCCCAGACCCGCTCCGTTCTCGTTTTTCCTCATGTTCCCTGGAAGCTGGTATTCCCCGTGGCCCTGTCGTGAACCTTCCCACTCTACAGGAACGTTTTCTGGATTATGTTGCTTCTGTAGCTTCAACGATCACCTCACTGCTGCTGATTTCCCAAATCTCTAGAGAGCTGAGCTCCTGACTTTCATTTTCAATTTTACACGCCAAACTAACCATTATTTGTTCCTGAATGCCTGCCATTCCAATTCCCTACTGTGGTTGGTGATATTACTAATTGCTGAAGTTCAAAACTGCAAAATCGCTGAAGTAAAAAGCAACTCAGGAGGAAAGCACTACTCATAGTCTGCCCAGATTAAGCTACTAGTGAATAAAACGTGACCGCTACGTGATCATGTCATGTAGTATATAACGTAAATCAGAGACCAGAAGCTGGCAATCCATCCGTCCCAATGTTTTTAGCATCAGGAAATATCACAGGAAATACCTAAACGACTTTCTTTCCCTGAAAAATGGGCAGATCCGGCAACAACGAGGTAGAGCTAGAAAGGGCGCAGACCCCACAACCACAATGATGTCAGTCTGTCACAGCCCTCCTTTTCCTGTGACCACATCACTTCCGGTTTACTTTGCTTTTTATCACCACCTGCCGCACTCGTGTGAGCACTGTCTTCACTGGCCCCCGAGTTTGCAGCCGCTGGAACACCTGTGTATGGCACGGGAATGTCAAGACAGAGGCAGAAAGTAAGCTGACTGTAAATAAGGACGTGGATCAATGGTTGATGGTAGCAGTATCAGAAAGAGAAAGATGAGCTACAGCAATGAGGGGGAGGGAGCGTGCGGCGCGTAGAGAGAGTGCCAAGCCCGAGGGTGTAGCCTGGCAGCAGCCACCAGCTGTGGCTTAGGCTCTGGGGTCAGACTTTAACCCCCCAGCCCCCCACCCGGTGCTCAAGGACGAGGCACTGATGCCTACGCTGGTGTTTCCTCAGCTACTGAGTTACTTTATTACATTTCCTGATTTAATAAAATGTAACAGCATAGTTAGTGCTCAACAACTAGTGCACCTCTCCAGCACCCTGATTTCGTAGCAGAAGAACTGGGCCAGAGGTAGGCGAAAGTGCCTCATGCAAGTTTACACAGCCAGTGGCTGGGGGAGAGCGGGGGAGGGAGGGGCACGGTGTCAGAACCCTCTCTTCTTTAATCCTCCCCTGATAATATGTCTGTTGATTTTAGAGGAAGAGGAAGGGAGAGAGAGGAGCTCCGACCTGCATGGAACTGCAACCTGGGTCTGTGCCCTGGCTGGGATCGAACCCACAACCTTTTTGTCCCTGGGATGACGCTCCAACCAACTGAGCCACCTGGCCACGGCAGAACTCTTTATCCCCACTCAGGCCAAAGTTATGTTTTCATTTAAACCACAGCACATCAAGTCTAAGAATCACCTTATTCAGACAAGAGGTGTCATGTTGTAGAACAGGAGGAAGACATTACATAGCATCAGAGTTTGTTTAAAAACTGTTAAATTTCTGTAAGAATTTAATACACAGATTTCCCCTTATTTTCGGCATTATATATAAAAATGAGCAGATTTATCTTAAGAAACATTATACAGTAAGATAAAGATATTGCAACAACCTCAGGTTTCTTGTAAAGTTTAAAACTTTCTGAAATGACAACTGAGACAAAACGTTTAAAACTTCCAGGCTACAAAGAGCAATGCATTATTTAGGAAGGAGCCTGCCTCCTGCCCAAGGTAAGTCTTGTTCTTTGTAACAAAACACAAGCTCATCAGCCTGCAACTACTTCTAAGTGAAGTTGAGGACTGTTTTTTTCAGTATTTAACCTCAAAGATCTCTGGCCAGCAGACTAAAATGTTTGTTTTATAATTGCCTGCTGAACTAGGATAGTTTGTTTCCAGATGGTGCCCTTCCTTCAACCTGCACAGTCCCTCCTTGTTCCGAGCTATTCAACCTCCTGCTGATCCCGCTCCCCCCCCCACCCCTATTTAAGGCCACAGAGAGGAAATCCTAGGGAGGAGACTCCCCCACGCCCCCAGGCTCCAGCAACTTTCTGGTGACGTAATATGTGGGCTGAACTTGAGTCCACTGAGAAAGAGGGAATCACTCTTCAAGGGCACGGCACATGCAGTCTGGGCCAGCTGCAGCTGGTTGCCGCATTTCTCCATGTGGCAGACACAGCGAAGCCACAGTGCTCTCTCTGCTGGATTAAAGACAGCCCACAGGCCAGGACTTCCACTCCACTACTTCAAATTACATAGGTGGCTTGTCAAGTTCAATCGATGAGAGTCGTAAGAAGAAAGAGGAGTTCCTCACTACAGCTCGGCTTCGACGGCCTGGGATGCAGCTGCCACTCAAGACACAGACGAACAGACTCCTACACTGATTTGTAAAAGCAAGGAGAGGAGCAGCAAGTTGCTGGGTTTGCTTTCTCGACAGATGCCAAAAGGTACTTTATTACTTTTAATCCTAATGTATGTCGAATGCATGATTATTTTACATTTGTTGTAGAAATTTCAAAATCTCTGATTAAAGAATTTTGGAGTATATGACAATTTCTTTCATCTGAAAAAGGTTTTGTCTTCCAACTCCAGGTAAAAACTGGTTGTTATGCACTTTATGACGACTGCGGCATTATTTGAGACTGAATTTAGTAATATTTAGTGATATGCTTGCAGAGTCACGTAGAAATTTCAAAATCTCTGATTAAAGAATTTTGGAGTATATGACAATTTCTTTCATCTGAAAAAGGTTTTGTCTTCCAACTCCAGGTAAAAACTGGTCGTTATGCACTTTATGACGACTGCGGCATTATTTGAGACTGAATTTAGTAATATTTAGTGATATGCTTGCAGAGTCACGTGTATGTGCTGGGTTTCAGAAAACAAGTGCTTTAGTGGCACGAGATAAAATTTTAACTTTAAGATAAACATGGGAGGTTTACATTTACAGCACAGTGATTAAAAACAAAAGGATACAACCTTAAACGGCTGCAAACATTACTCTTCATGCAGCTACAGTGTATGCTGGAGATTTACACTGTTTGGATAGCTTCAACTATTGCTAGAAAAAGGCTAAGAAGAAAAAAAAATGAACTGAAAGGCTTTGCAACAATACCTCAATTATTGTATAACCAAATATAGGCAGGAATCCTTGGAATGATTTAAGGTCTGTAACACTGTTAAAATCCAAAATTTAAAATATTTCCCCAGTTTTACAGGTAACAGTAATTTGACTTGGGTAACAGAAATAAAAGCTGCTATAACTGAAATTAATTGAAAAAGAAAAATTATTGGTCTATAAAAACCCCATAAAATCTTACAGATTAGGACTGGAGATAAAAAGAAAAGGTGATAAAAGTATTATGGAAGTCAGCATTACCACTAGAAAATAAAATCCAGAAGATACACTTCACTTGAATACAAGATTAAAAGAGAAAACCTATGGAAATAATTTTGGTAGCTATATGCAAGAGGTTTCTTTCACTATTTTATCTGGGGGCTCTGACTGGATTGCGAGAGTGATTAACAGGAAAATTACTAGTTACTAATTAGTAAGCTTTAATATCAAAGACACTTACGTCTGTTATGATTTGGGGACCCTCTGTCCTTCTGAACACTAAAGATACTAATTATCAGAATCTTCTGGGAGGATCTCTGTAAAACGGATTTTACGAGAGACTCTGACAAACATTCCCAAGCAACCCTGGATCTGAAGCACGTCATGTTTTTGTTGCTGGCTATGAAAAGTGCGGGACCTCGTTAAACCTCAGTTCTCGCTGAAGCCTAGGGAAGCGTGTAACCTAAAACCCGCAGCCCGCGGGACACAAGTCGCACTCTGCAAGTTCTTTATCGGAGGTGCTGTGGATGCTTCCCGAAGTTCAGGCTGCTGCCTCACGCTGTTTCCCGCAGCGCTGGGCAGACGCAGCCAGTGAGGTGCTTCCACGCGGTTACCATCCGAAAGGAAGTCTCTCCGACTCCTTCCTTCTCTCTGCTAGCTGGCAAGGGAGCAGCTAGGCAGAGAAAAAGTACCCAGAGAATTAACCCAAAGCATGGGAGACTTCCCCCCCAAAAAACAACAAGCAAAGACAGATTTAAACTTAAGTATACTGCAACTAATTTATAACATTCTCTTGGGGCCTAGGAAAATTTTAACATACACAGAAAGGTTTTATGAGGTAACACAGATTTATGGATCTTTCACTCTTAAAACTGAACATATGTGGGAAAATATTAAATAAGAGAATGTTTCAGAAAATGTAACAGTAAATGTATTTTTAAAGCCAGTCCTTTACTCATGACATAGCTAAGTCTACTACTTAAAAAGCTGGCTCCTTGCTCTGTGTTAAATGACAACGAAGTCAGTACTTTTATAAGGATAAGGGGATTGCATTTACTTAAAAAATAAACTTTTAGTTGCCTCCTTTAAATAGCAATTTAGGTCAGATTCTCTTACTGTGGGCAGACCCACCGTAACATCTAAGTTATGAGGTAGCTGTACAGGACCCACAACCAGCCACGGCAGGACACACCCAAAGGGAGCTACGGCTACTTTAATTCAGATTCGCATTTTCACGGCTTTGTTCTTCTGTGACAGCAGTGATGGAAAGTCATGGCAACAGCCTTGGGTTACATACTCTTAGTTGTTCTATAAAACTCTGTGTCTGGCAGGAACGCAAGCTTTCCAAGTAGGACATTGCTCGGGAAATTCTACTTGTTTTGAAGTCTCACAATACTTTCTGGATGTTCCTGGTTTTGGAGGCTTGTTTCGTAGCAGATGACTAGCATCGCCCCGTGGCCCGAGAGTCTCTGTTCTGCTCTGAGAGTGGGACGAGAGGCTGGGCGCAGCAGGCAGGCGCCTGTGCAGGGGGCGCTGGGCATCTTCCCAGGAGGCTCTGCTGCTCCTTCACTGCCCTCCGTTGTTAGACTGACCCACGTCTCAATCCCACGAGTCCATGAAGGTAACGAGGAATCTTTTCCTGGCTTTTGGTGTAGGTGATTCTAGGCAGTAAAAGCCCTTTTAAAGATGAAACAGAAGACTCTGAAGGTCTAAATTTCCTACTGATGTCAGAAAGCAAAGCATAACGAGAAACTAAAAGTACTCGTGCAAGTGTGTTTTGGGCACTCGGTCAGCAAGAGAAGGCCTTTAATATAAATGCAGAATATCCTTATACCCGTCCTTCTATGTGAACTGTTTTGCAAATGAACAGTGATTTGCCACACTCCACCCACTCCTGGTTTGGCCACCCCCCCCAACTTTATGAAAACCAAGCAGCACAAAGTTCAGGCTCCTGCAGCTACGACACGACAAGATAAAACCCCAGGCCTGGAGAGCTGACGAGCTGACCACCCGAATCCCGCTTGAGGCTCCATTGCTTCGCAAAACGGTGCGAATGCAAAATAGTTAACATGTGTTAAGCAAACACAAATACGAGGGCTCGTTACAGTACTGCTGACAGAAAACAGGAGAGACATATGATGTGGCTGGTGGTTAATGAAAACCACGAACCCTGGAGTTCTCTGCCTGCGTTCAGATGGTGGCTCCATCTCCCATAAGGTACCCGACTTCTGGCTGCCAGGTTCTTCATCTGCAATCAGGGACCACAATCTGCCTCAGGGGCTGTAGTGAGAAGGAAATGATTTAATGCATGCGAAGGGCTCGGAGCAATGCCTGGCATGTAGCAGGCACGCAGTAAGTGTGGACTCTGGTTAGCATTGTGTTGTAATCGTTGACACAGGCATGGACAACTTGGGACTTGGCTTCGCAAATGAAAAACAAGCCCCTGGGTAGAAAACAGGGTAGAAAAGCTCTGTCTTAGTGCAGCCACTGCCACCCCTCGCAAACAGCAGCTAAGAGTCCCGGGTATAGGAGTGGGGAGGCGGGCTACAGCACCGCAGCTGGCTGAGGACCCGGCAGAGGGCACGTTCCTTCGGCTGCCACTCCTCTTCAGGGCGGTGACCGCAGGGAAAGGAAAAGGCTTTGGTTCTTGGAGTGAAGGTAGTTCTAGTATTTCCACAGATGCTGTACCAGAGAGGGCAAGTATCTCTTATCTGCCTCGGCAAAACCAAAACATCCCAAGCACAGATTTCAGAGTGTGGGCCACTGCAATAAACACTCCGTTAAGCCAGGGAGCCTGAATTCTTGACCCGGTTCCAGCAGGACCTCCTTGTGTGGCCCTGACCTTGAACACGCACATGAGTGCAGAGAGGCTCTCGAATGAGGCTGTCTCTAAGGCACTTTCCGACTCTAACAATCACATTCCGTTATAGACAGTTCCTTTCCGTGGGAGTGGTTAGAGAAAGCTAACATTTTACTAAACTACAGTTCAGGAGAACCTGTTAGGAGAATGACCCTGCTGAGTCACATGCAAGCTCAGAGCACATACAATACTGTGATTCAGGAAACACGATCACCCACAATAACGACTGTGCACATTCTATCATTCTTAAACTTGTCCCCAGTCCCCAAAGGGCATGCTTCAAAAACAAAAACAGGACGCTACAACATTCCCATTTCAGATTTGTCCAAAAATGTTTCTTTACTTTGATAGCTCAAAAAGACATTTACTGAGAGGACTAATTTAATTGCAACTGCACGATATAAATATAAAACCTTGACTAGTCATCACCTAGTAACTTGAACACTAGTTAGGGAACGACGTTTTGATTGATGCCTTCACACACACTGTGTGCAGTGGTAAGAGTTTTCAGATGGTAAGTGAGCTTTTTAAAGGTCAGAAAAGTATCTCATTAGGGTGCCACTGCACCCCGTGGGCACTCCCCAAAACCCGCTCACTGAGCTGGGGGCAAAAAGCAGTAAGGTGGCCATCGGAGAGCTGTCCTCTGAAACCTCACGCTAAACAAACAAGAAGGCACTATGATATTGAACTTAAGAAATTAGTAACATTAATTCGGACCCAATCTATTCACAACTAGATAAGGAGTCTTCCTCTTAGACGCTGTTTTATATTACTGACTTTAAAAGCAGATGAATATTAATTTCTCTGCCTTCTTCCCTTCGCTGATTTGTTTTTTAAAAGACGCCGCACAAGCTCATTTGAAAATGAAGGCTTTTCTCTGGACCCTAGCCGCGCTGCTCCTCCTGCTAACGGGCCCCGAACGCTGCAGGGCACGCCAGTTCACAATACAGCACGCAGCCCCGAGGAGACACCCTCGAGCCGCGGAGGGCAGGGAGGAAGTCCGGAAGTGCGCCTACACCTTCCTGGTCCCCGAGCAGAAGATAACGGGGCCCATCTGCGTCAGCACCAGGGGGCAGGACGCGGGCGCCATCAAGGACATGATCACCAGGATGGACCTGGAGAACCTGCGGGACGTGCTCTCCAAGCAGAGGCGCGAGATAGACGGCCTGCAGCTGGTGGTGGACGTGGACGGGAACATCGTGAATGAGGTCAAGCTACTGCGGAAGGAGAGCCGGAACATGAACTCGCGGGTCACGCAGCTCTACATGCAGCTGCTGCACGAGATCATCCGGAAGAGGGACAATTCGCTGGAGCTCTCCCAGCTGGAGAACAAAATCCTCAACGTCACCACGGAGATGCTGAGGATGGCCACGCGGTACCGGGAGCTGGAGGCGAAATACGCCTCCCTGGCGGACCTGGTCAACAACCAGTCTGTGACCATCACTCTGCTGGAAGAACAGTGCCTGAGGATATTTTCCCGACAAGACCCCCAGGGGTCTCCTCCTCTTGTCCAGGTGGTGCCACGGCACATTCCCAACAGCCACCGGCACACTCCGGGGCTGCTGGGAGGCAATGAGATACAGAGGGATCCGGGGGACCCCAGAGACTCTGTGCCCCCACCCGACCTGCCAACATCTCCCACCAAAAGCCCTTTCAAGACACCGCCGGTAACCTTCATCAATGAAGGTGAGTCACTGCTTTCACTTGGGTGATGTAACTATACATGAATATTCAATTTTGTTTTTGTTTTTTATTAAGAATTGAAGCTAAGCCCCGGCTGGTGTAGCTCAGTGGGCTGGGCGTCGCCCTGCAAACAAAGGTCGCCGGTTCGATGCCCGGTCAGGCACATGCCCAGGTTGCAGGCCAGGCCCCCAGTTGGGGGTGTGTGAGAGGCAACTGATCAATGTTTCTCTCTCTTTCTCCCTCCCTTGCCCTCTTTTTAAGAATAAAATGTTGAAAAAAAAACTGAGGTATAAACAATTGAAGTTAAATAGATCTCTCAGCTCTCAGACTGTAAAAACAGTGCATTCTGTGCAAAAAGTAGTCTTACATTCCAACTCGAACAATCCCAGTTACCAGCACTGAGACAGGAACCAGTCCAGAGCCGCTGCTCTCTCGCACCGGCCTGCGGGTCTCCAGCTGGGGCCTCGTTGCTGCTCGCAGGGCCTTCATTTACCTCCTGCTGCTCTTCCCATCCTCCTCCTCCTCCTCAAAAGGAACACGGAACCTGTGCTTTCACTCTCCATAAGCCTACGATCACACCTCCTCCTCCCCTCCACTCTCAGCACACGCACCACCTGCTGCTGTGCCGAGACTGCGTCTGCTCGGGGCCTAGGTTCCCTGTTCTTTCCTGTCTTGGAAACATCTGTACAAAACCCATGCCTTCTTGCTCAGTCTCACTAGAAAAAGGTACCTAAACTACAGGCGGTACTTTTTACCCATGTAAGTGTAAGTTTTCACTAGCCAAACACACACACACACACGGACCCAACCTAGAATTCATTCTAATATCTCTACCTCTACTGCAAACACGTGCACCACACGGGTTGAGTCTCCCTGCAGCCATGGACACCACTGACCAGTCACTTCTGTGGTTTCCTGAGCCTCCGCGTCCTATGCTGTCTGACTCTGCCTACTTCTCTGGGTCCTTCACGGGCATCTTCTTCCACCTCTGTCTTCCAAGGGCTTTCTTCAGGGCGTTCGGTTTCAGAGGTCTCACACGCCTTCCAGGCGCCCCGACCACTCGGGCGACTCCAGCTCGGAGCTCTCCCTCCTGGCTCCAACCAAGGCCGGATGCTTGCATCTAGAGGTTCCCCCATTACCGCAAAGGCGGCAGCTTCCTCTGTGAGATGCCTTCTTTCAGCTTACCTGTCAACCTGGCAAATTTCAAGGCTTAACTCAAAGAACACCTCAAGTGCCACACCTTCCCAGATTCGAACAATCCTATCGAGACGGCTCTTTCCCCAGACTTCCGGCCGTGCCCTGAACACGTTCTCTGTGTCATATTACAGCAGAGTTAATGTCTGCATGTCTGCCTTCCTGCTAGACGGAACGCTTCTGCAAGAACGTGCACTGTCTTTCTCACCTTTCTGCTTCAAACGCCTGGTCGGAACCAGGCCTGGCATACTGTGCTCGGCATGTTGTAAGCACTACAATAAATACCTGAGGAATGAATGAATGAGTGAGTGAGTAAGGGAACCCTAAAATAATCTTTTTCCCAAACCAGGGCTCTCCTTTCAGAAATAAGTAAATTATTATTATAAAAGCAATATATATTCACTGAAGGAAATCTAGGAAATACTAATAAACTTTTAAGCAAGTTTCATGGAGTATCCAAATACTCATTAATAAATCATTAACATTTGGGAATCACCGTTATGTCCCCCCACAAACATGATCATCAATATTCTTTTAAATTTTAAAAATAACTGTTCTGCTTTTGCTTTCTCTGTGGTTTTATCCTTGGAATAAATGTAAGTAAAATTTATGGGTCAATCGATTTTTGATGTCTCCGCTTTGATTTATGTTCCCCCCACTTCTGAACTCGCCCAGCTGACCTCCGACACTCCCCTCTCGCTTCACACGCGGTCAGCTGGGATCTGGCCACGTTGCTTTTCTGTCTGTCCTCTGTCACGCGTGTGTCCCTCATTTGTTTCAGAGCCAGAACTCCTGCTTAAATGCAAACTAGTCGTGACGGCCACCAGAGGAGAGAGACTCCTGGGTTCCTAGCTGTGTGACCTTGAGCAGGCAGGAGGAGGCGGAGAATCGCCCTGTGCCTGTGTTTCCTCGTTTGTAAAATGGGGACAACCACCATGTCGGGCACTCAGATGCTGTCATAGCCTGTCAGCTGGTGTCCCTACTCCCTCTTCTCTCCCCATCGAAGCGCATTATCCCGCGTTGCCCAAAGATCAGTCTTAAACCACCGCATGGGTCGCATCACACTTCTTACAGGCTCTCCTCTGCACGCTGAGAAGTCCAGTTTGCTTCGCCTGGGTAAGACTAACAGCCTCCTCGGAAGAGCAATCCCACTTCATTAGCTTTCCTCCTATCACCTCACTGTCGTCCAACTATTCAAATTCTAAGGCTCTGACTAAAATAAAATAATAAATAGAAACAGCTGCCCCTCCTTGAGGCCCTGGTGACTCCCACAGGCCTGAGCGACTGACCGCTTCTCTCCATGGACGCCTCCGTCACAAGTTTCTTAGGTTGCCTCTCGAATTATCAGGTATTCCCACATGCACACACAGGATCCGTATGGACAGCTTAAAAAGGGCTTTCCGATGATAAGCTCCTTCCTGATAGACGGATGTCATGTCTCACTTGCAGACACGAGACAGATGTTGAGTGACTCGACGTGACATTTTTATAGAGCTTCTTAGAGTTGTCATTCCAAAGACACTGTCACTGTGTGGAGACACAAGTACAGTGGTGCCTTGGTCCTCGTCGTTAATTTGTTCTGGAACTCTGGCATTGAGACTCACACGAGTTCTGGCAAGTGCAATGAGCCCCGAGCAAGCGCCGAGCGCTGGGTTTGACGAGGCCTGAGCTGACGAGGACCGGGTGCGGCTGCACTTGGATACGCTGTATTTGCTGCATTCGTTCATTTTATACTGTCCTCTCAGTAACAACAGGCTGGAGTGCCATTAAATACCTAATGTTACGGCATTAAATTCCATGCTAAGGACTCAGCATATCAAAAGTCCCACTAAACAGATTCCTGCTGTAATGAAGCAATGGTGTATACATCCCTAATACACCACGCCTTAATGTAAAAATTAAGGACGGGCATTAACTTTTTTTCCTGTTATTATTTGCTGTTGTAAGTACACATTAAATGTTTACTTACTTTATTCTCTAAATGTTGGTCTCGGAGGTTCAAGGGCATGATTAGCTCCACCACGGGGACATTTATTAGTACACTACGAGTGTGTGAGAAGAGTGCACAGAGCTGAGAACATGCTTCGTCATCAATGAGCCGGGGAACCGCCTGGCCTGTCTGTCTGTGTTTTCTCCCGTGTGCAGGGAGCACCGGCTGGACTGGAAGGTTCCAACATCCCTGTCCAGTTCTAACATTCTGTAATTCTTATCAAATAGAACTCGCCACCAGCAATAGTAAACAGGCTATTTTCTTTTCTTTGTTATGTGCTAAACCCTTTCTCACAACAGCCTGTGTCAGACTGGAAAAATGTCTCGGATGTTTGGGTGCTCGCACAGGCAGCGCGAACGTGGGCATCTGTTGCTACACCTACGCGTGCGTCGGACACCAAGCAGCTCACTTTAGGGCATTCTGCACGCAGGTGGCGCATTACCATTTTAGAGTCTCTAAATACGTGACTTGTGTGTGCTATTTAAAACCCTTTCAGCCAGTCGCAGGAAGTCAAATACAGTGCAATTCCAGTTACTTGAGGTACTCAGAACTGAGTCAAATGCATCGAGACCCAGAGCGGAATGAGGGTCAGCGGGCGGGGTGAGGGAGGGCGCTGCGCAGCTGGGGGCGGAGCTTCAGCACTGGGGGCGGAGCTTCAGCACTGGGGGCGGGAGAGCTGAGAGCCGGGCTGCCGCTGCGTCACACACCAAAAATGGTTAAGTTGGCCTGAAGCTTGTATAATTCTATTAACTGATGTCGCCCCAATAAATTCAATTGAAAGTGGTTAAGTTATGTTATCTATATCTTACCATCATTTTTTAAAAAGAGGTGCTTTAATGACAGGTACTTTTATACTTTCTTTTAACATGGTCATAAGAAAAATGCACCTCATAAGCACAAACTTACAGCAAAGAGCGGCACGACTTTGTTAGTTAAACACACAACACCCCCAGGAACGCTACCGTCCTCCTACCTCGAACCCAGAGCGTCTGGGGACGACCCCCCCACACCCCGCCGTCGGGGAAACTCCTGTTAATGTCATCCAGCGGCTGCACGTTGGGTTAGTCTCTTACGGGAGAAAACGTTCTTCTTTTACAGTGTTTTTGAAAGTAAGTTCACTCCTTATAGGTGAATGGAACTGGACGCTTCCTTACAGTGTGTGAGACCACAAAACCCAGTGTCGGGAACTTGGGCTCCGCCAGGCCTTTCTGAGGCCCTTCTGAGGCCCGGCGGCCTCTTGCGCACAGGAGGGGGGTTCGTGCGAAATGGCCTGCGTGTGGTCTGACCGTCACTGAGCATCACCTTCCGCGGCTGCGCTTCCCTGTGTGTGCTCTGCCTTGTCACATGCGGGGGCTCAAAAAGCTAGCCTAAAAAGTTAAGCTTGAAAAGCAGTCATTAGAAACTAAAACCATGCTTTTTAGTGTGTAATACACTTATTTTCAACTATTTAAATGCTTCCTATTTATAAATTTGGAAGATGCAATTGGTTTTAGTGGAATAGTTACATTAACAACAACAACAACAAAAAAAAAACTAAAAAAGACTGTTAATAAGCTAAGAAAAGCTGTTGGAATATGATTCCATTAACTAACTCATGAAAAGCAATCAGTAAGTTTTTAATAATTTCAAAAATGAAAGCTTGGGTTGCTAACTGCATTTTGAACTTACAGATTAATAAACAAAGTAATTCATATCATTACAAGAAAGAATCTATTATCATTTAAGAAAGTACTTGCCTCAAACTTCCCATTTCCAAAATGCTGTCAAATATATGTATATGCATCTTATATATTTAAGTCAAAATACAATAAAAAAGTTTATCTTTCAAAAGACTTTACTCGCTGACCGATTACTTGAAAGCTCTAATTAGCTATCTTTTTTTTCTTCTGGTCCTGTTCCTCCTATTACAAAATGCACAGGCTAAGGACAAAGAAAGAAAATATTTGAGAAGGTCAACAACAAAAAGGGAAGGATTCTCCTTTAAATTTAGGTAATTAAACAGCTTGTAAAAGAGGGGCAGGAATGTTGAAGGTGGTTCCAGGTAAAGGCGCTAGTCAAAGTATGAAATCTGTTTTCTTAAACCCACTGTTCTGTGCAAGATATGGGTTCTTTATGAGAAATGCATGCTGGGAAATAATACGGCAGGACAGATCAGTGCTGTTCTTTCTGTGAGTCTGACCTATGAACTGGAGTTTGTGAGCCCTATGCAAACTTTAATCATCAAAAGCACTGAGGAAGGGAGAGACTGGTCCATTGAATTCCAGGTGCAGAATTCCAGTTTCTTGCCTAGAGAAGGATCTAATCGTGTGTCATGGAAGGTAAAGACTACTGCAAGGTTATTCGATGCAAGAACAGGGTTAACAAAATACCTATGTTAAAAGAAAGGCACTGCTATACCTGCTGAACCACTATGAACAAATTCCTAAAGCATATGTCAATTAATTTATTTCAATAATACACAAATTATATTTGACCTCTCAAAAACAAAACTATCTTTTTCTACTAGTCATTTAAGAATTCCCACTAAGCAATCCTTTTTATGGCACCGAGAAAGTAGTAAAACATTTATTGTAAGAACAATTTATAATCTAACTTTAGAGCAGAAAGTAAGTAAGATATGCAAGTAATAATGAGACAATATCTGTGCCAAGACCAACAGTTACACAGTGGCTAAGACAGATTAATGGTTTATTTATGAGATAAATATAAACAAATACTAAATTTTCATATTTACTATCCTTTCTGACAAAAAAGGTAGCAATAAGCATTACTTTTATTAATTTTCCACATGTACTAGACAAGGCTTGCAATTCAATTCCCCTAGGCCTCTGTATCAACCACAGTCAGCCCAACCAGCAGCCACCCCGCAAACTCGAAGCCCATCACAAAACAAGTGGGCTGAAGATTAAAGTTGAAGACAATTTTTAATGTGTACAAATAGGAGGCTAATCAAATCAAAGCTGGATTTAGAAAACCCGGAGCTTTCCAATTTGCTTAAATATCCGAGGGTCTATGAAATAGCAGGGGGCAAAAGGTATTTTGTAAATATCTGTTAACATTCAAAATCTAGGTGTTTCTAACTATTTTACAGCAGTTCAAAGAACTCATGCAGGTCCGACCTATGCCCGAATACTGCAACATAAACCGTCTGCACTGTGCTCCCACGAGAGCAGAGCACACACACACCATGGGGACGGCTGCAGGATGAGAATACAGAGGTGGCAGTTTAAACCACTTCATACGTACATTAGCCGCAAGGCTAACAGGTTGGAAAGTCAGACCAACTTCCCTCAGGATCCTGACTATTCTCTAAGTGACGACTCAGGAAACTCGGGCTAACTAGGAAATAGCCACGTGGACTGCACTTCCAAACCGAGGGAATCAGCTGCAGCCCCAGTGTCTGCCCCCGCAGGCTCTAAGCTCCACCGCAGCCATTCACAATGCAGACCTTGCGACTCCTCTGCAAGGCCAAGCTCTCTGTCCCCGCGACTCAGCATGCTACCCCCGTGTGACCTCGGTCCACCTCCTACCCCCACTAGCCTGACTCGTGAGCCATCTTCGCAACCCAGCTCAGACACGGGCAGACTCTGATCTCTTCCCCAAAACTCTGGGTTGCCCATTTCTTAGCCAGTGGCCCCAGGTGTGTGACCCCATCACAGCACCTGCTCTGTTGTAGTGAGATTCCCTCTCTACCTGTCATCCCTTCCCCACTTCCCGCTGGACTCCATGGTTGTTGCTCTACCTCCTGAGCCTGAAACAGTTTCTAGCCTACAGAAGAAGCGGCAAAGACATTTCTGGAAAAACTAATGCAGAACCATGTGGCTACCAGAAACCATTTAGTCTTTAGGTACAGGAACTCCGACTAGTTAACTGTCTCATTTACAGAACATCTGTGAACTATCACAGGATCACTGTGTAGGTTAAATGAGAAAATTACTCTCAGTCATATAAACCGATACGACTCTTTAGAAAGGCACGCTGCCAACATTCCTGAAATGCACTCTCGTGGACTGTTTGTTACATGGGGGAGAGTTAGAAGAGTCTAAGTTTGGGAAACCCTGGTTTATTTCAGGGTTTTTCAGACTTTTAATATGTGCAAGTACGCTGTGAGTTTCCAGAAGGGTGCTGTAGCAGTCGGCGTTTCTAACACTCACTCGACCACGGTGCGCTGTTTTCAGGGGGTACGTCAAAGAACCCGTGTACTCCACTGAAATCAAATCTCAGATGCCGTAAACTGGGCGCTATGGCGAGCTGTAAAGTTTCACGCTCTTCTGATCCAGTAGATCAAACCTGCGGCACTTTTATAGGAAAATGTGGAAAAATGAAGCCAGTGAGAAGATACTTTGTGTAGTGTTATTTCTAAGCACAAAATGCAGATGAAACGCCAACGTCCAAGGTCAGTGGAATGCACAGTGAAATGGCGACGTTGAAGACTGTGTAATGACAGCTACCACAGCGCTAGAAAGGGAACCATGAAAACATCTGTTACGATAAAAGACAGAATGCAATTATCTTTGAGTGTTAGAGTTACAACAGCATAAAAGTGTGTGTGTTTGTACAAAGCTGTACAAGACCAGTGGAAAATGACACAGATCACTGTCCTGGACAGCGGGGCCAGGGTGGTCCTTTTCTTTGGTTTTCAGCTTTTTATAGAGCTGTGTACGCAATAGAAGAAAGATGTTATCTGTAAAGAAAGGTACCGAGGTAAGACTCTTGATTAAAAGCTGCCTTGATGTGGCTGTCTTCCTGTTACGTTTCCTGTGATCAGTGATCTTTCCATTACAGGACCATTCAAAGACTGCCAGCACGCGAAAGAGGCCGGCTACTCGATGAGTGGGATTTACATGATTAAGCCTGAAAACAGCAACGGACCAGTGCAGCTATGGTGTGAGAACGGTCTGGACCCCGGGGGCTGGACTGTTATTCAGAAGAGAACAGATGGCTCCGTCAACTTCTTCAGAAACTGGGACAGTTATAAGGTAAACCAGCGAATCACACGTGGGGGAGAGGTAGGACACGGCGGCTCTTGCAACAGTGCCCACTCTACACAACAGATAAGACACAAAGTTCCAAAGTAACTAACTATCCATGTTTTCCACTATCGACATTCGTCAAAAAGGTGATTCTCATCGCCAGTGTCAAAGTCAACATCGGAATGTAAAAAGGAAACTGAAGACATACTTTAAAATGACCCCTTTCAGTCTGATGACTTACACATACATGTAATAATTCTTTGCAAAGACTACTCCTAATTCCAATGTCTAAGGTGGTAACTGCTTTTTCTGTTTGTGACCGCTTGGGTACCCGTCACCAAGTGTACTTAAGCAGTGATGTGAAGTCTAGGACTTTTTAAAAAACGACCCCCTTTCTTGGACTAACCCCCTGATAACCACGCCACCACGCTTTAGGCTCTGACAGCAGACGCTGGTGCTACTGGGAAGGAACGCTCTCCCGGGCTTTGCTGGACGATCAGGATTGTGCAAGGCCAGTTTTGGGGAGGTAGCACCTCGTCTTTGTTAGCACCTTCTCACGTCCTCCTGCTACTTTTCTCATACACGGCGTGCACTTTCAGTGTAAGGGTGGCCGATGGGAAAACTGTATTTTGTAGATGGTTAATTCTCCAAACAAAATCGTCAGGTATCATGTGATTACTCATGCTTAGGTGATATTTTACTGGCAGTAAAAAATGCTACGTTAATATATCCCTCCTTGTCAGAGATTGTGTAAATTTCTACACGAGTAACTAGAAAAAAGAATTTCTGCAGCATAACCTCCTCGAAAACACACTTAGTGTCGAGATCAGGCTTACCTTCAGTTCTGCGGCATAAATGCAACGGCAAATGCCTATTGAACTGTTTTTTTCTTCAAACATGAATCTACAATTTTTCAAAGGGGGAACTTTGAGGATTACTACTGCATCTTCTTATAGTTACTAATTTTACCTATAATAGAGCTACAGAAGATAATCTGTTCTAAGGCAGACACTACCATTTTTACTGAACGATCATAATGACAGATAGCCTTTTTGTCTGACTATGGTGGGGACGGCATCTCTGCACTTCAAAAAAAAATGAACTCTTGGAGTATGAGAGAGATCAGGAGCCGTTTCCAAGGACCTGGGTAGTTCATTACCTAATGTTTTTAGTAGCTATGAATAACTTTTATTCTCTTTTGCCTCCATCTTATTTATAGGGTTTGAAACTTGCTGTGCAAATAAACACTACTGACAAATTAAGAGAAAGCGAAACAAAACACTATTTGGGGCTCATAAGATCAGGTGGGCCACTACCAATACAATGGAAATTCGCACCACTGCTTAAATGGCCAATGCCTCTATGCTCAGATGTTGAAAATTTCTCTACTAAAACACTATCTCAACAATTATTTCTGTACTCACGCTCTTTTTACAGAAAGGGTTTGGAAACATTGATGGAGAATACTGGCTGGGGTTGGAAAATATTTATATGCTCAGCAACCAAGATAATTACAAGTTGCTGATTGAATTAGAAGACTGGAGTGATAAAAAAGTCTATGCCGAATATAGCAGCTTCCGCCTGGAACCTGAAAGTGAATTCTACAGACTGCGCCTGGGAACCTACCAGGGAAACGCAGGGGATTCCATGATGTGGCATAACGGTAAACAGTTCACCACGCTGGACAGAGATAAAGATATGTACACAGGTGAGTAGAAAAAACCGGTATGTACTCTCGGTAGAATCACCACGTTCTATACATGAACTAGAACGCTGCTATGCAAGTGTACACTACTAAAAATCTTTCTGGAAAGGCCATTTTGGATCAAAGGGAATGTAACCTACTGAAAGGAACAGCTCTGGGATCTATTCTGTAACTACGAGGCAATCCCCAAGCGCGGCCTCCGTGAAGAAGGGCCTGCTGCTCTCACTTGGAGGGTGGGAGGTGGAAAACAACAGAAACGCAGTCGCCTGGAGACAGAACTCTCAGCTGCCTAAAATCTGAAACAGACACCAACTGGACACCTCCCACGTGCCAGGCTGGGTGCTGAGGACAGAGCTGGGAAGGAGGGTGCTGCCTCTTCGGAGTTTCCTCTCCAGAGGGAGACAAATGTTATGTCAGTGGGGACAAGTGCTCTAAGAGAAACAAACAAAAAACAAAGTAAGGGAACAGAAACTGGAGGGCTGCAGGGGGTGGCCAACAAGTTATCGTTACAAGGTAACATCTGAATAAAGACCTGGAGGGAGCCAAGGAAGCAAGCCCTCTGGGTATGTGGGTAAAGGCCTTTCTTCTTAGCAAAGGAGACGGCAACAATGACTGTGGTTGGCAGGTGGTGAAGGAACAGAAAGGAGCTTTACCCGGAGGGGCTGTGAGTATTCTCTTCAGAAAGAATCAATCAGGCCATCCAGATAATTTTAAATTTAATTTTCATGTACTTTTGCCGTTTTAACCCAAGTTTCTGGCCCTGATAAAGAGATATCATCCCTGAAAACTGATGTATATTTCAGTCCAGCTGTTTCTGGCAAGCATTTCAACCTATTTCACACAGGCAGGAGAGAAAGGGAAGAGCTATAAAAAAGCCATAATATATGAATTTTCTTTTTGCACATACCCATGTAATTGTTAGTTATGCTATTTTGAGAATTAATTTTTCCCAAACTTCACTCTCTTTAGCAACTTACTAGCTTTCCTCCCCAATTTCTCTCTTTTTCTCACATGCAAACAGTGCTTGCATTTTATTTATGCTGCTACCAGAAAATCAGATCACTTATTAAAAAAAAAGCAAGTCCTAAGCAAGCAAAGGGCAAGATAAGAAAGGCAATGCAGGGGATCTTTCACAGACCTTGTATTTAAGCAACAGTAACAGAATGAATGAAGAAACAAAATTACGAAGACAAAGGTTACCCGAAGTCAGCAAGGAAAACGCACAATTAAGTTGTTGCACAGGTATTTCTGATGGTTTGCAGAATACCCCCCTGAGAAGACATTACTTGGATGTCTCTATCTTTTCCTCACAGGAAACTGCGCCCACTTTCATAAAGGGGGCTGGTGGTACAACGCCTGTGCGCACTCCAACCTGAACGGAGTGTGGTACAGAGGCGGCCACTACAGGAGCAAGTACCAGGACGGGATCTTCTGGGCCGAGTACCGTGGCGGGTCGTACTCCCTGCGCGCGGTGCAGATGATGGTCAAGCCCATCGACTGACGGGAGACGGCCTGCAACGGAACAGGAACGCCTGCATCGTTCGGTCCTCGAAAATGTACATTTCACACGTGCACCGTTTTGCACAATTCGTTTCTGCAGATGCAGCTGTTGAAGTGAATTGTACCATAACCCTAAAGCTATGAGTATAGCTTCCTCTTCCCTCAATATACTACAGCAGATTATTAGTTTCCGTGATTCCAGTTACTTTAAAAATTACATTCAGGAAATACAGGCAAAGTTTGTTTTCTAAAATGTAAATATTTGCCACAATGCCAAACAGATCTTGGCTTTATTTTAAGTCAAAATTGAATACATGGTTGGGATCCTTAACAATTTATTTAAAAAGTTTACGAGACTGATCTAACTTCCGATGAAAAAATATTTTTAAGATTTCAGCCAAGTAGTACATTTTATTTATAAAAATATAGACAGGAAATTAGAGAAAACTCTAGTTTTGCCAACGGAAAATACACTTTGCATTAAATAAAAGTTATTTCAAATTGAATCGGTGCCTTTTGCATGAAATGATTAAATTCTTGACAACATATTTTATGCCAATTTCCCCAAAGAATTAAGTGACTCACAGTATAAAAATACATTATTTAAAAACAAAAAAAAATAAGTGTAGACAGTATTTAAATGGTCTACTTATAAAAACAAATATACAGAGGTATTTTTAGTATTATGTTAATATGACTTTAAAAAAATCCTCACCCAAGGGGGTACTTACTGATTTTAGGGAGAGAGGAAGGAGAGACAGAGAGGGGGACAGAGGGAGAGAGAAACAGCACCAGCTGCTTGCAGCCACACCCTGATGGGGATCAAACCCACGGGTGAACAGGGCGACACTCCAACCGACCGAGCCACGTGCCCAGGGCAGTATTATGTTCATATGATTTGCTGAACAAGATCTCCTGAAACGCATTTTATGTTGTTATATCTGCAAAATACTGATATTATAAAAATGCAGAATGTATCTAGTAAGCCAATGGTCTAACAGATCTGAATTATAACTCTAAGCTTACCTACAAATACTTTTCCTCCCTGACTTACTGACCCCGTCCTGTTTGGAAAAAACCTGTCGCCATTCAAGCCAGAAAGTTTGGTGCACTTACTTACTACGGTGGGGCCAGAACAAGTTCAAGTCACTTTCAGCTACTTCCCCAATGCTGAGATCCAGCCGCGTCGGAGCAGAATCCACAGGGGTTCGGCTAGTCCCAATTACCAGCTGCATTTGACAGTGTGTCCGTCTTTCAGTCATCTTTGCAACTAACAACTTTATAACCGAAGTTCCGAAACAACTTCCTTCTAGAGACACGTACATTGCTTACAGCTGACCTGTCCTTAATTCACTTGTGAACTAAAATTTCAGAGAAGTCTCATGAGACTTTCGCTCAAATGAAAAGAAAATCCAATCAGAACTGAAGACAGTCATTTATTTCAACAGCTCAAGTCCACCAACACGAGCAATGGTTTTCCTCTGTCACAGCTCCAGATAAAACTCCCGGTGAGAAGAGAACATCAAAACCTTACCGTGGTATGATTCTTTGTCTTACCCACCCTGCTCTTTAAACAATTTTCACATACCCTCCCAACCCCCGCAGACAGGGACCCCCCAACACCAAAAACAAAACAAAACAAAACAGTGTAAGATTTGAGAGGAATTAGATATCTGATTGCTGTATCAAATCTTAATTAAGTAATACTTTACCAGGGCATTCATTTATTGACAGAACTTCAGCATTTCGCTTGGCCATCCAAAACTCAATCAAGACAAGTCTTAGGGAATCTTCAAAGAGAAATGTCAGTAGAAGTAGAGTGATGCAAAAGTCAACACACAAACTAGAAAACAGGCTGATGCTCGACTGCGTCAGCCCTGGGCCCGCTCTCCTCTCCTGGGCAGAGCCGGGGAAACTCACTCTCACTCGACTGTGCTCCCTGAGCGCAGGGACAGGAGCAGTACTACGGGGTGAGCAACGGCAAACTCTCATGTCAGAACCGCTGGCCTGCGTGGCCCACCTCTATCACCTACTAGCTGGGCTACCCCGGGCAGTTGACATACTCTTGCCTCCGTTTTCTTATCCATGAAATGGCGATAACAACAGTACCTGGCTCATGTGACTACTGTACCATGGAATGAGGCGATACACGTGCTAAAACGTGGAGAACGATGCCTGACACGGGCAAGGGCTCCGTGGACTGCGGCCATCAGATCCGCTGACCCCCACCTGCATTACGACCCTAACGCAGCCACCTCAGCTACCACGGCAGACAGTAAGGAGACTGAACCACGAGAAAACAAAAAGGAAAACTAAGGCAAGAACGGCCACAGCAGGAATTTCAGCCTGATGAGGACCTTGTGAGGGAGCAGACAGGCCGCTCGTGCGTGGGAAAGGCCTGACACCTAGCTACTTTGCAGGTGACCTAGGAATAAAAGCGTGGTCGCCTTCATTGAGTCAGATTAGGCTATGACTTTGGAGCTGGTTTAGAGAAAGACTCTTTATGTCAGTTATTCTTAACAGATAAAATAAGGCTTATTCTAAAAATGATTTAGACTCTGTCATACTCAATGAGAGGCCACCAGCACCTGGGAAACTTGGCATCTCTGAGGTAGACCTTTAAAACTCGGGATTCTGGATAATGCCAGTATTAGACACCACCTTGAAATTTAGTAGATATCTACGAATAAATGTGCAAATAAACTTATCCTCAGGCTTCGAGCCTGGTGGAGTATGAAGACCAGAGTTTCAGTCTAATATTCACATGACTCTGTGAGTCACGATACGAGAGTGTGGATTCTGCTGGCATCATTCACTCAGGATTTCACCTGGTAGCAACGTCCAAGGCCTGTAAAAACCTCTGCAGTCATGACGATGTTTCAAATTACTTGGAAATCTGAACTCTTGTAAATAATACTATTTTTATATACTCGATAGCAAGTTAAAGATTGTTACACTATATAACAAGGGAGGAGTGTTCAGTCTTTTATCTTAGGGTCTGTGAAAGATCACCAAGTGAGGAAAGAGTGATTCTACTTACGGTGACATGACCCCACCCCCCAGCCCCTAAAAAGCCATTTAAAAATAAGCTCAGTTTCCAGCTTTATCAGTGGGGTTAACAGTGATTAAGTTGTAATTCTACAGATAATTGTAAGAAAGACTGAGGAATGAACTCAACATTTTAATCTAAACACAGACTCCCAAAATATTGATATAATTCTATAATCCTTTTCTGATCTACAAAATAATTACTTATAATGCCTATCTCTACAGCAAGTCAGTTGAACCTCCCTTGTGTCAGTTTCTTCACTTGTAAAATATGAATAATAATATCTCTTACTTAAAAAATTGTTATCACAAATGAATTTACGTACAGTACACGGAGTCGGGCATAGCGTATTAAGGGCTAAATAAATATTAACTATTAAGATCTTTACTATTACTCTCCTGTTAAAATTTGCCTAAAAATGACACATTACTGGAATAGCAACAGCTGGAAACACCGCTGGCAAAGCCGCTGGAGCTGGGGCGCTGGACGCCGTTCGTGATGGAAAGGCAGACCTGCACGGCTGCCGTCCATTTTTTTTTTTAAAAAGAAGAGATGGGCTCTTAGAGAAAAATGATGAACACGGAGACAGAGATGGATGCACCCCCATCCCCAGCCCTTTTGTGCAGTAAACTTCAGAGAATACATATACCATGGAAGAATGTTAGAGGAATCTTAAATACATAAAAAAGAATGAGGTAATGGAAAGTGGGGATGTGATTTTGGCAGAAGAAAAACCCAGGCTCGCTGCCACTCGGTCAGAGCTGACTCTCGGAGTCGGGAGAGAACGCCTGACCTGCTTCCCCGCTGCCTTCGAACGCGATGCAGAGTCTAACGGGAAGAGCAAGGCAGAGCACGCCGTGGCTACGGCACCTACAGATCAAAGCAGGGAAAATGGAACAAAGCTCTTTAAATATTAAAAGCCAGTGACGTTCTTAAGCCATTAGGAATTTTGAGATCAGTTCAGAGCCTTTTATATGTTTAATCAAGTACGATTTTCCCAAAGGGGAAGGAAAAAAAAATGTCAAGCTACGGAAAGCTTTGGACTTTGTTGAAATTATCTGAGTGAAAATGTGAATAAAAAGCTGGCATTTTTTAAAAATACTTGTGCATAGGTTAATAGAAGTTTCTAAAACTAACGAAAGCGAATGAACCCTATTTTACTGAGACATCAAGATAGGTAAAAACTACTGGAAAGTAAAAGGATCAGATAAAATCTGAAGCTCCCTGTATGTTTAGGCATGCTTTAGACATTTCATTAGCTGTGACGACGAGGGCACCACTAACAAGGCCTGGCAGTGACGAGTACCTCCTCCATGACCCCGGAGCTGGGCGAGATGACACAAGGCAGCACCATCACCCTGAGCCTTGGCTCTAAAGAGCTGTGAGGTTCCTTCCGTAAGGCAGGCACAAAGTCCGTTTCATTCCCTGCCACGGTAGCTGGCATCGAGTACACGGCTAAGCAAATAGTGGTTAGCCAGCCAATGCACCAGAAGAAACCCAGAGGTGGGCAGGGAGTTGACGTCTACACAAATGTACTGCATTTAAAACAAATAAAGTTACTGGACAAGTGGGAAAAGCCAGAAAAGGATCACTTACTTAATTAACTTCCAACAAATTTTACTAAGTGCCTATTTTTGTTCTAGATGCTAAGGAGAAAGCCATGAACGGAGCCAAGGATGGGCCTGCTTACCGCTAATGCGGGGGCAGATCAGTGCAAACACTGTAATGGAAATAAAATGGTGCTTTTCAGAGAACGGGACGAAGAGGCTGCTGTGGTACAGAAGGCTATGATAAGGGTGGGTTTTCTTGTCTCAAAAAAAAAAAAAAAAAGGGCCTATTATGAAAGTCTACCATATTACATAAAAAATTAACTGTGTGTGGAACGGGGGCTCTCCCCTCTGGAGCGTGAGACATACATACCTAGATACACCCAAACAAGGCATTCCCGCCCTCCGGGAGGGCGGAGGCTTACGAGAACTTCTCCACGTCTACCCCACAGAAAGCGATACACAGACCTGCCACGGTGGACTTATCTCCAGAGCTTCAGCAATACAGAGTGGGGCAAAAGTAGCTGTGAGTACATGACAGAGAGTGTGTTCGAGTATGACTGTTTATTAATTACTGCACTGTTTTCACGCGGACAACAGTAAACCCACCTCTGTCCCACTCTGTCTGCTTTCTTTCCCAGAAAAATACAAGCTGGTTGAGCTACTGCGTCTTCCAAAGTTGTGTAAATAAAGTGGAACCGAGGCTAGAAAATGCATATGAGAGAAGATCGTGTTTCATGCAACTAAATTATTTTTGCACAGTGTTCTGCTTTTCTTTCTCTCCAGCAAAGCAGAGCGTTCCATGCCAAATTCTTCAATAAGCCCCTTAAGACTGTTTTCCAACGACAAGGACAAATGAGTCCTGTTAATGATTTTCAGATTTGAAGCAATAATTCTCATATAAAACAATTTTTTCCTTGAGATTTGCCAAACTGTTCCTCTCCAGAAAAACTGTATCCCTATTCTAAGAATTTTTTTTCCTATATTGTCCAGGCTAATTTTTACCTTGAATGAGAACCAACCGAAGGGACGACTTTTCAAGGGATGATGAATTGAAACCTAAGAAAACATTCCTACTTCTCAGAATTTAATCCCCATTGGATCAGAGATAAATCTGCCAGTGTCAAAATAACGCATTTTGTCAGTACATACATCCCCACACCTCCTTTGTTAAGCTTCACAAAGAATGGCTGGTTTTGATCATGATTTTTAGGGGCAAAAACACTGTTACTCTGGATCACACTCTAATGTTAAGACACTTAGGATGAGCCCTTTTCCCTTTCTGTAGGAACTGCTGGTTCCTCTGGTTGATGTATTCTGGCCATAAGAACCTCTGCAGACATAAGGGATAAAGGGTAGCATTATGCAATTTCTGTAGGTTTGAAGAGGAAGAGTTACATAGAAGCCACAATTTCCATAATACGTATTATCTTTCAAATGTCTTCAGGGCAAGTTCTGTCCTACTGAATGCACTTCGTCTTGTGAATGTTGACATTCTGGCAATGGTAGAAGGCCTAGTTTCTCGTGAGCAGTAACGGATTCTAAAATCAAGACAAGTTCAATTAAAAAACCACCATCCGGCCTCATTTTAAATTAGAACAAAGTATGAACAAAGTAAACACTAACAGGATCTATGCATCAACTATTGTTAAATCTTCACTCTTCAGAACACTTTAGTGCTGAAGATCAGGAATAAAAAAACCCAAACCCCAGCTGTCTATATGTAAATAAATCAAGTAGTCACAGCTGTGCAAGCTGAAAATTCTCCACGTTTCCTTAAGCATTTATGTTTTGATAGTGGAACACATTTAATTTCATAAATGTATTATGTGCCATAAAACAGAACAAAACCATCCACACATTGAAAAGATGATTTTCATGCTGGAAACAAGCTAAACTGAGGCACAACAATTTATGTGACAAATGTTTCGTTTTCTTTTCGCAAGTCACCAAATGTTTATGCCAAGCGTTGCCAATCGCATCCCAGTCTCGGATTCCGCACAAACTAGTAGAGGGATGAACGGTTACATGAAGACCACCAACGATAAAATGATGTAGATACTGAAACACGTATTTTCTAACTCCAGTTCTTTGTCATTTCCCCCCTTTTGGTTTCTAATTCCTGGATGACCCTCAGAAACATGCATCTCATTTCAACAGAGAATATGAGGAGGAGATGAGGCAGAGAAATCCAGCAAAAGCCCCCAGGTTTCCAGTGTGGGGGAGCGGTGTAGACCAACAGCCCCCAGCCGGTCTGGCACCACGGACCAGGTCACACTCGCTCACCTGCCTGCCGCTCACCTGCCTGCCGCTCACCTCTGGCTGGGCGGCTAAGTTCCTACCAGGCGACGGACTGATACCAGTCTGTGGCCCGGGGGCTGGGGACCCTGGGCCAGACAATGCTACACTGAGCTAGGAGATAAGATGGGGATCTGGTCTGGAAGAATGGGGAAGATGATGAATTCACTTCTGGACGTGCTGAATTAGTTACCTATAGGTGCCTCATGCCACCAGTACCTATGAGTGCCTAGGGTGTCACTGGGCCCCAGCGACTCCAGACAGGTGGATAGAGAGGTCTAGTCCAGATGCGGGAGACACCGGGGGCACACAGAGCAAGTCTGAAGGAGATCACTCACTCCAAATGAGTGCGGAGAGCAGGAAGAAATGTGGACTGAAACCTCTAGAAGAGCAGATTTAAGAGAAAGGCAACGAGGAACCAGTGAAAGAAAAGCCTGAAGTACAGCAGGTAAACCGAGAGGGACTGCTGCTAGAGTGGAGAATTTCAAGAAGCAGAAATAACTAGCATCAACCTCAGAAATTTAAGATGAGGCCTGAGAAATACTTATGAAATGCTTCAACTGGGAAGTCAGCGGTGACCTTGTTGGGAATATTTCCACGAGTGAAGAGGGAGACTCCAGCATGCTGGGCAAAATAAAACAGCAAGGGAAAGGAAAAGGAGGGGCAGGGTACCTCCTACTGGCGTCGGTAGGAAACGAAAGAGAACCACACGGTAACCGTGAAGGAGAGGATTCTGGGCCACGAGAACACACATAGACTGGAGAGAACTGAAGAGGAGTCGTCCAACGGGGACCAAACTGAAGACACAGGGAAGACAATGGTTTAACATTTTCTCCAAACAAATTTTGGCACCTCATTATTTGCTCCTTTGCTTGAACCCACAGGACTAATTATGGCGTTGGCTTCAGGGGCCAGGGCTGCGAGAGCGCAGGTATGTTCTTGGGCAGAAAACCTTTCCAAACTCCACCAAACTGCAACCACGCGAGGTCCCCCCCTCCCCCCGCACACACGCCTGGGGGAGTGCCCGTGTGTGTGCACATAGACAACCTTGAATCCGTACCAAGGTCTCCACTGCGAAAAATGTACAATGAAGACCCCTGAACTAGACGACCCAGCACAAGGATGTATGTTATTTTGCCATTTTCTCATTTTCTACAGAAAAGAATCCTGATCTCCTTTTCCAAAAGATACAAATTATGGAATTTAATGAAAATATTTTAATGAGAACACACATAATCCTAGAATTAGCAAATTTTATTTTATTTTATTTTTTAATATATTTTTTAAAGATTTTATTTATTTATCTTTAGAGGGGAAGGGAAGGAGAGAGGGAGAGAAACATCAATGTATGGTTGCCTCTCATGTGTCCCCCGCTGCAAACTGGCCTGCAACCCAGGCATGTGCCCTGACTGGGAATCGAATCGCGATCCTTTGGTTCGCAGGCCCGAGAATTAGCAAATTTCAGAATGAGAGCTAGCACGTGTAATTGGAAGAAGCTGGATCAAGACTTCAGATCGAGGGTCTACCAGGTTTTAGGAATATGAGCCCGGCCTTCCCCCTTCCGAACACTGGTTTTCTCAAATGTAAAACGAATGAGAGAGAACATTCGTCGTGGTCCCAACCAGCCTTAGAAAGCACATGATCCTGGTCCTGTGTGTGCCATTTCTAGGTAAAGACAACCAGGCTCGAAGAAGACAGCTCAGCACCGGCTGGTGTGGTTCAGTGCACTGAGCGCGGGCCTGTGAACCAAGAGCTCACTGGTTTGATTCCCAGTCAGGGCACAACTCTGGGTTGCGGGCCAGGTCCCCACCCAGTTGGGGGCATGAGAGGGGCCATCAGTTGATGTTTCTCTCCCTCTCTACGTCCTTCCCTCTCTCCCTCCCTCCCTCCACTGCTTTCTAATAAATAATATCTTTAAAAAAGAGAGAGAGAACGAAGACAAGTCAGTGACTTGAAAAGTTAGCATGGTGGTGCCATCTGGGAACTGAGGGTTGACGATTTTTCAGTCTAATGTTCTTTATGCTATAGAAAGTCTGAAGATACTGATGGTATTTTAAAAATCCTCTATTCCTCCTCTCCCCCAAACTACATTTTCAAGAACTGGCACAGCCAAGGCTACGGTGGAAAGCGGGCGAGTGCAGAGAGCCTCTCGGGGTGCTCAGGCTCACTAGGGCCCCCCCGGGCTGTTTACCAAGGAAGCAGGCCCGTCCCACACGGTTCTGATTAATGAGCTCAGCTCTGCCCTGACGAACTAAGGCTGATGTTCCACACCAGCCCGGGACGTCTGAGACGATGCTGAGGCATGTCCTGAACAACTAACAGGCCTTTTCAATTACTTTCAAAGACAGCTACTGGGAAATCCAGTACGAGCAGTCATATAAAAGACATAGTGGCGATGGGAGGAAAACAGGATCTTAGAAAGAAAGAAATGTTTATCATCTGATTACTCTCTATACAGGATCAAATCAGCTTAATTTACGCCAGATACCACACCATAGAGGATTTTATGTACGTAAATTTACACGCATACTTTAAAGGGGACAGTTGGAGCTTCTTTCATTCAAACGCCCAACAAAGCACTATTCATATTTTGTTGAAAATAGCCTTAGAATTTTATTGCTTAAATACTTCTTGGAATTTATAAACACTAAAAAATACAGTAAAGAGATAAACCTTTAGTCAAGCGATATGATAAAGAAATCACACATCTGGTTGTCTTAGCATTAAGCTAAACTTCCACAGCTAAACAACTCACTTTGTCCAGAAAAATGATAAACATTCATTAGACTGCTTTCTCAAACGTATCTGCCAACTACATAAAACATAAACTGGTGATGTTAAAGAAAATCCAATCAATCTCTTGATCAATTTCTTTAGTTAATATCAAATATTTTTGCAGCATCCAAGTTCACTACAAACTACTGTTTTATTCTTTAAAGGCATTATTAAAATAGCTATAATGTATTGTTTTACCATACGGTCCATCTTTAAGAAAAAAATTATAGTCTATTAAAAAAACCCTTAAGGGCAAAAGGCTAATTTAATTTAACAAAACAAAACACTCCAAGTAATACGGTAATATATTCCCTTT
>PVKM010013724.1:0-29900 GCA_004027735.1 Carollia perspicillata | reverse complement strand
GTATGATTCACTTATTTAAATGGTTACCAGGTAAACTTCACAGTGGGAAGGCAGCCCTTGGATGTTGCTCTTACTGTGAGAAAAATTAGACATAATCTAGAGGAAAGAGTAGAGGACAAGCCTAGCAATTGTGAGAACATGTGCTGGGGCCTCAATACAACAATGACTGAGCCAGTCAGTATTCCAATTTCCTTTTTTTCAAGAAGTAGTTGTAGTGACTTACTATACAAAGAAACACAGCTAAAATAAGAGCAAAGGAACACACGTCAATGAGGAAATCGAAAAGAGAAGGGGCAGAGGAAGTAAGATGGGAAAGAGGAAACTGAGTAAATCAGAAAAGCTGTTCTGTGCTCCCTGGTCCTCCAAATGAGCATAAAGTGGTATTTTGTGCTTACTGCTAGCCAAGGTGAACAGGAAATGTAATTCATATCCCTAGCTCTCATTAACTAATTTTAAGTAGTGCTGATTCATAAGAAGGTAAGTCTTTTTATTATTATTGAAACTCTAAAAAACATTTTCTACATAAGAATCTATATAAGGAGTATCAGTATCTTTTGAGGTCACTGATTTGGGAGTATAAATATAATTTTGGAACATGCTATATGCAAAAGCAATGGCTCTGTTTTTGTCTCAGATGCATAACTTTTGCAAGGTTTTATTCTGGAGTGTTTGCATAGAGAATATGATCTTAATACTTATAGTACCATCGTGCACATATTAATCTCTTGGAAATTTTCATTTCCTAATTCATGACACTCAGCACATTTTTTTCACATGCCTGTTCTGTGCTAGACACTATGTTAGGCTCTGGGGTTGTAATTCAGAGTAGTCATGTTCTTTCTTTTTATGAGGCTTCTAGCTCGGAAATGAAAATCAAATGTGGTGTATGTTCCAGTGAGGGAAGCATGAGGTGCTATGGCAGCACATGATGTTTGACAGCATCGAGAGCGGTGGTTCCTAGATTCTTTTATTTCATGAATCAGTTCCTTTTTTTAAATGGGGATCAACTGGGGTTGCCAACATTTTATTAACCAAGAAAAGATATTTAAAGGAGAAAAAAGGGGGAACTACTGCCTTCTAACAAACATAATTTCATTTAAAGGACGATTTAAATTAAATATGTAGGAAGAACATAGTTTTAGAATGAAGAGTGGGCTTTTACCAAAAAGACAATAGACAAAGATAATCATCAATCTTAACCCAAAATATATGTAATGTTTTAGCTGCAGAAAAATTAAAACAAAACCTGTTTTTAATTACAGTATGTAGAAAGTGCTACAAAAAGCATAGTACTATGGTAAGGACTAACTAGAGGAGGCTACTTCAGAGAGGGAGAGCAGGGAACTCTACTTAGAAAAGGCAGAACATTTGTAATGAGGCCCAAAGGATAAGCATAAGTCAGATGCACTACAAGAAAAAACCCAAAACTGTCTGTGTCAGAAATGTTTAACATTTCCCCCTCTGGATTACCGTGCTGTGGTTGCTATAAAAAGTAACCACAAATGCAGTGGCTTAAACAACCCAATTTATTATCTCGGAGTCGCACTAAGTAAATGAGACTCACTAGACCTAAGTCCAGGTGTCCTTAGGGATGTGTTCCTTCAGGAGCCTCTAGAGGAGAATCTGTTTCCTTGTCTTTTCCAGCTTTTAGAAGCTGCCTACATTCCTTAGCTCATGGCCCTTTTTCCCCATCTTCAGATCCACAGTGCAGCATCTGTAAATCTCTCCCTGACCGTGACACTGACTCTTTTGCCTCCCTATACAACATTCAAAGAGCCCTTATGATTTCATTGAGCCCACCCATGTCATCCAGAACAATCTCCTTATTTTAAAAGCAGTTGATTAGCAACCTTGGTCCCATCTGCAACCTTAATTCTTCCTTGCCATGTTACATAATATTGAGTTGGCCAAAAAGTCCACTTGGTTTTTTTCATAAAAGACACAATTTTTCATTTTCACCAATAATTTATTGATTTCAATATTTTGAGTACATCTACTATCTCCCATGTGTTATAACATTGTTTGTTCTCAATTAATGTCTCAAAGTGATCACTATCAACTTCAACTGGTCTACCCGACAGTAGAACATCATCCAGCAAGAAATCTCCAGCACAAAACTTTGCAAACCACATTTGACATGTTCTATCAGTCACAGCACCTTCTCTGTACACTACACAAATTTGCTTTTGCGTTTCAGTTGTGTTTTCACCTTTGTTGAAGTAGTAAAGCATAGTGTGCTGAAAGAGTTGCATGTTTTCTCCAAATTTTCAATATTAAAATGGCTACACAAAAATTCACCAATTTTGATAAGTTTTTTTGAAATGCATGCTGATATGACAGCTGTCACAATACAATCTAACAAAATTGTTTTGAATGAATTTGACAGCTAAGTGCTACTAGAGCCATCTTATAGAAAAATACCAAATGGACTTTTTGGCCAGCCCAGTATATTCCCGGGTTCCAGGGAGTAGGATTTAGACATCTTCGGGAAGCCATTACTCTGCTTGCCACACCCTCTGCCTAATGGAGACCAGCGATGTGCTACACTGCTTCCTTCTGAACTACTGGCTTGTCAAGGACTGTGAGGGCTGTGCGATATTACCTTACTTGCAAACTAGTAGGACAGCCTACCCGAATTCATGGATGGCAATAGAAGACATGAGACTCCTGGGTCACAAAAAAAGGATTTCATTACTCCTGGCACAGCAAGCAGCATAGCCACAATCACATTTGCATCAGCTCCTCTTTCAGCTCCAAGTCCCACGGGGAGGACACAGGGGAGGTCTGATGGATGCTTGCACACATCCTGGACTGCGTTGCAGAAGGCGAACCTCAAGCTTACAGAGCCTGTGTCATTTATGATGGTCAGTAAGCATGCCTCTCTTTTTTCCCAGAGGAAAATACTACCTCTCTCTTCCAAGGTCGTTCAATATACAAACTTACTCGAAAAGACAATCCAGAACAAAAGGCAGTTACTACCTTGTTTGCAAGATGTGCAAAAAAGTTAGAGACCCTTGGAAAATGGTCCTCCCATATCTTTATGCTGGATCTGCATTGAATAACCTAGTCTATGGTTTCTCAATGCAGGGCTAGTACTTTGAAAACCATTTTAAAATGAGTTGGTTTCAAGTTAAAAGACTTTGTTTTCTCTTTTTAAATACCATTTTTAAAAAATTAGTTGCTCAACTTAACCTCCATTTATTTATGCATTGTATTTAAATATTTCTCTAGTGCCTTCTCTATTCCTTGTTATTGTTTTATCAGAAACTTCTATATGAAAACATGTTGACTTTTTAGCTAATTTAATAAACAAATTACTAATGCAAAAAGACAACTTGACCTCGGTTCATAATGAGAAAACAAATATTAGCAAATTTTCTAATTAAGGCCCTGATACAAGCAAGTAATTATGAAGGAAAAACCAGGTGCTAATATGCCCTTCACGTGAAATGTCATTCTATGAAAACAGTTACTGAGAGAGTGCCTTCACTCAGAAGTGGAAGACAGCCAAATTCATTTCTGCATATTAAATTAAATCCATTCTGAAAGCAAGGAATGGCTGGAACAAGGTACAGAAACAAATGATTGTATAAACAAGTGATTACATTTGATATTAGATGTATCAACAGTTATGAATTTACTAATGGGTCTACCTCTTTTTCTTGCATTCTCCTAGTCATGTATTCCTCTTTAAGAACAAAGAAAGCTACAAGGAAGATATTAAACAAGCTAATGATAAAAATGAGCTAAGTCAGAAAAAAAAAGAAGTAAAAGAAAAATACTCTGTCCTCTCTGTGCGGATGTGATGGCACTAGATACAGATCAGTAAGACATACTGTTTGAGCAACTTTTCCCCCAACATTGTGATGTCAGACCAAGGGAAAGGGGGCAGGCGTCATTCATAAAAAAGAGTTGTTCAAAAGCCAACTAGATTGTATTTATATTCCACTTATGCAATAATTAATCTTGCCACTCAATTTTTTATCCCATTAATGGCTCTGAAAAACTGAGGTAAAGCACTGTCCCTACTTTTACCATACCTTTGTACTGTAATAAATTATTGCTCCTATGTTAAATTTATCAATATGAATATGTTGACAAAAGAAGCAATTACAGATTGCCAAGGAGCATGACAAACTGCAGCCTTCCTTGACAGGTAAAATGCTGCAGCAATTCAGTGGACGGCATTAAGGAATTGCCATCGGAAAACATGAGTTTTAAATCTGGCTCCTCCCCACCCAATGTCCGTGAGCTCTAAGCCTCAGTTTCCTCATTTGCAAAGAAAGTATGAACATGTGTTTCTTTATTGCTGATCTCAAGGTGACACGATGTAAAATTTGTGGAAGCACTTTGACTCATATGTGTCACTTTTTTACTTTTTTAAAATCTGGATTTCATCCTTTTTGTTTTATTTTTATTTTGGCATTTTCTTTGAGAGAGTTCTGTAAGCACCTGTTAACAGTAGACTTTTTAATACCCAGTACAGTTGAAAAGCAAGGAGTGTGAGCCACAATATATGTCCGACCTGGGTCAGAAATCTCTGAGCAGGTCTCACAAGCCCAGCCAGGCCTTCCGCCCTGCTCTGCAGAAAGGGCTGACTCCAGGAGGAACCATGCTGCTGCAGTTTATTGGCGCTTCCCCATTTCCTCTGGCCTGCCGTCCCAATATTTTTCCTCCCACTCATCATTCACCCTTTAGCACCTTTCTCACTCTCCATTGCAACAAGGCTTACCATAATATACCCCTGATGGTAAAGGCCCCTCCTCCTTGCTTTTCCTGTTCCCAACACAAACTACCACCACCACCATTCCTCTTCAGATCTCCTGAGGCACAGAGACTCCCCTCCTCAGTACCTTCGCTGGCTGGATTGCTGCAGAAACTAATGGGTCTTTGTCCTTTTCTTCACTGACAGCTGTCATTGGCAGAGGCAGTCATGCTCCACCTCAGCTGTTAACTCCACAGCCTCCTCTGCCTCCCGGTTTTGTCCCAGAGCTTCCTTTAGGTACTAATTCCCTCAGCTATCCACAGACAGCATTTCAATAGCTAAGCTGAAATAAACTTGCAGGCGCCATCCAATGTGGACTCGTGCCTCCGGAGGAAGAGAGAAGGTGCCACACCAGATGGGTGTTTCACAGCCTCTTTCAGTGTTTCCTCTAATTTCTAGTCACAACCTGAAGTGAACTATTGCTCTGAAAGTAAGCTCTCCCCTTATGTCCAAACCCATTGTGGTTTCAGTCTCATTTTGCCTCTTTGATCTCCTCTGGAGAACTTGTCTCTGATTTGGGCACATGATAGGGGGAATCTCAAAGTTTGAAAGTCATCTGGTCCAATTACACATCTACTTTTTAAAATACCATCATCTCCAGTGGGTTGTGCAGTCTAAAAGGGAGTTCACCTCACCGTAGGTGGTCTGTCCATCCTTGAACACCTCTGGCCAAAAGAAATGCTTCACCTGAATTCACTGAAATCTGCTTTCCTGAAAGTTCCATCCTCTTGTTATACTCTCTGCCATCAGCATGTCACAACAGCTTCTGCAGTCAGCTCTCCTCTTCCTCACTTCCTCACTGCTTCTCCAGCACCGAGCACAGGCCCCTGAAACACAGTAGGCTCTTAAGAAATGCCTTGAATGAATGAATGAATGAATGAGAGAGATCTCTTCTACAGGATAGCACTTTTTACCTAAGACATTTATGAAACATAATCTGGGTCTTCAGGCTAGAAGTCCTGAGTTCTCATTAGGAAAATTTTCAAGTTCGATACAATGTGTCTGAATTCAAAACAACAAAAAAGAAGATATTAAATTACTTTTTATGTATATAGTTGTACATAGTCATACATACATTTGTTTACATTATGAATAAATACCTAAATAAATAAAGCAATCATTAACTTTTAAGAAATATGGTTTGGCATTCAAAATCTACTCACTGCTAAGTGGTTTTATTTAATATTATTAAAATTAATTTTTGTGTTTGACAGAAGGTTTGTTATAATATCATTGAACTATTTTTAAAAGAAAAATTTGGACCACAATTCTACTAACCTTCTGCAACTATTACCATTTTTCTGTTTTTCCCTACCTTATTCATATATAAAAATAATTTTGTTATGTAAGTATATAGTATATATTTTGTATTGTACTTTTTTCACTTAAAATTATATTGTTCATTTAAGAAAAGTCATATGCTCTTCTTAATATGTTTTTCATATTATCGTTAACCTTTATTTCTATAATTTCATGAGCTTAATAGTAGCCCATCTATTTGATATATCATAACCATTTCCCAATTAGTACTGATGTTTCCAGGTTTTTGCTTACACAAAATGTTGTTAGGAATATTATAGACATGTAAATTTAATATTAAAATATTTTAAAATATTAGAATATAGATATTTTAAATATCTTGCTGTATTTAAAAATATTTCCTTCTATTATCATTTAAAAGGATTTTTCAATTTCTATATTATAACTTTTGTTTACATGTTGCTATTTGTTTCTAGTTTTATATCAATGTAGTAAAGGGTTGAAGCCTATAAAACTTTGACTTTAATTAGAATTACTTATTGAGCCCTAAAACATTGTAAGTTTTATAAATGTCACAGGTACACCTTAAAAGATACAGTTTCATTTTTAAATGACTAGGATTTTTTGTATTCCAAAATATTTATAAATACTTAATTAATGCTAGGCACTATGCTGGGCACTGGTAATACAAAAGCGAACAGGTGTGTCCCTGCACTTAGGGGGTTTAAAGTCTAGCAAAGAATAAAGAAAAGCAGATAAACCATTATAAGTGTTATGGTCGAATGGTCGAAGGCACTACTACCCTTAGACCCAGGAATAAAGAGCCCTTGCCCTTGGCTCTAGGTTTCAGAGAACCCCACCCCAGCCCTCCTCCACCTGTGCCCCCTCCTCATCAGTCAAAGAGAGACCGTGATCACCTGGGGAGCATCCTGGGCATGCCCATCTGGCCCACAACCCTCACTAGACCCCTGTGTGGGTAGCATGGATGCCAAAATTCCTTGAGCAAATGGTTCAAGCCCACTTCTAGGGCTAGAGCAGACTTTTCTAGATGCAGCCTCCTGAAACTGGAGTTTGTATGTATTCCATTGGTGGGTACACAAACTCAATGCTAAGAGAGGTAGTGAGTGGAATTTGAATGCATGGTCTGGGTGTCCCCACACACATAGAAGCCGCTGCTCACAGTTCTGGTGAAGGCAGAAGTGGAAGAGGAAAGAAGAGTAGCCAGAATGAGAACAAGAAGCTGGGGCCACTTCTTTGCAAAGTGATATTCTAGGACAGATCTCTGAACATCCTGAAAATTTTAATTTGAACCTAGTTTTCCAGGTGGTTTTGAGGATATATTTGTCAAGGTAGGAGGACGGAACATATTTTATTTAATGGTGTGTTAACTTGATTTATAGCTTTAAAATATTTAACCATATGGAATGTGGGCCTTCATTTGTATTCTTGCTCCAGGCCCTACAAATGCTGGGGCAGGCTTGGTTGGTACAAGGTGCTATGCGGCCGCCTGACAGAGACCTAACCTTATATGAGGGTGTGTAGCAGGCCCTTCAGAGCAAATCACAGTCAGCAGAGTAGGTTCAGCAGAACCGGCTCAGCCACAGGCCACTCTGTTTACGCAATCTACCGCATTCCTGAGCTAAAGGTGAAAAAGCCGTATGCTCTTCTTAATAGAGGCCAAAAATACCTTTGGTGAAATTCCAGAAACAGTCATTAACTCTTAAGATTCTAGAATAACAACATACTTAGCATTATAAATGGTATTTACATGAAATAAAATACTGACGTCATTCTTAAATAGTTAGTACTGGTGGTGTTGCCTTTAAATTTAACCAAAGACAAGAAGGCAACTGCCATTCAGTTATTTTACATGGATCTTAAATTTCCAACCTGTTCGTTCTGGTAGATACTTAATTTTTTTTCCTCTTCTGGTGGCATTTTCATTTACTCCATCACTTACTCCTTTAAGTCTTAACCTTCTGATTTGATGTCACGTTGCTTCTGGTCTATACCCTTTTTCAAGGCGTGAGTTCCATAACATTACCTGCTTGATAACATATACTTCTATTTCTCTCAAATTTTCCTCTTTCAAGATTCAACAGATGCCTCCATTTTTCTCTTTATGATTTTTTTTATTTGTTTGGTCAACCATGGCCTGGAGCTGGTATTCAGACCAGGAAGCAGCTCATTATTCTCCCAAATGGTTCCTGTGTCTCAATTATTAATCCACATCAGCTGGAGGCAAATAGCATTCCCTACACCCTCCAGTCTTGACGCATAATCAGGAACTTGGCAAAGGAAGAGAGCGGTAGTGGAAGTTCTGGCATGGCTGGCTATGAGGAACAAGCAGTTAATCGAATATAAACAAGTCAGATGGCATTTTTAATTTGAATAAGAATACAAGTCTATTTTAAAGTTGTTTGCCTGGTCATTGCTAGGTATCTGGTAGCTACTGTGTTTGCAGATTCCTTCTCTCTCTCTCATATTTCTAAACTAGAAATTCCCCAATAAGATTTCAATATTTTGATATTTGACATCTGATGAAGGACTGTTATTAAACAATGACTCGTGGAAATGCAGGATAGCTTTAAGAAACAGTGGTTTGGATGTTGCTCTCTGGCTCCTCCTCAAGTTTTATAAAGAACTACTGAGAACAGGGCTGCTGCCTGAAACAGCATTACATTTTCCGAGAAAATATCTTATTCTGAGCTTGTATGAGCCTCTTCTACCTCACAGTTTGGGACCTGCGATAATTTTTTGGATATCAAGCACACTTATGCTTCTAGATTAACTAGAAGGCAGGACATTAAGATGCATGCTTTTGATCCTCTCTGAAGTACCATTTTGTAACTCCATACATCAGGAATTTCATTCAGGATTTGTCCAGTGGTTGGCAAGATCAGAAATTGCCTAAAACTGATTCTTCTGTTGTTCATCAAGTATGATTTTGACAAAGGAAGAGATCTCTAAGACTCTATTTCCATAAAATAAAATTCTTTGAAGTGGCTTCCCTGTACATCTCCACTAGACTTCACTTCCCTCCTTTCTTCTCCATCCTTTCTGCTCACATCATGGGGCATCTGAAAGTCTCTGAAAGTAAAATCAAATGATGGGTGAAGGGCAGTGTGATGGCTTCATCTAGCATTGTGGCGGGTCGGCAGGAAAAGACCCTCCTTGGTTTCTCCTCCTTGAAGGGGAATGTGTTATTCAACTCTGAGATTTGCTTGCCTGCCTTCTGACTCTCTCCAGTCTTTGCCTGGATCAAGTAGTTAGTTTGATCCTCTAAAGAATCTCTCCCCTCTTCTGACTCCTCCTTTCTGAAGGGTACGTTGGCAGCTTCTGACACAAGGATTTTTGGTCCGGGCCTAGGGAATCTCTTACCTTACTGCAATGCCAGAATGCAAGACTTCTGTCCCCTTCCAGACTTCTATTCTAGAAAATCAAGTCACAAACAACCCCACACACTGTGTCGGTCATCAAAAGGAGGAAAATTAAATTTGCAGGTAATCCCATGACTCAACAGTGATAAACACAGTTGATACGTTAGGATAATGAACAGCATGCTACAGTGTGGTATGGTATAGCATAAGTAACATATGACATAATTATTTGCACTATTATTTATTATGTAAAATTCAATTTTAACTGAGCGTCAGAAATTTTTATTTTCTAAATCTGGCTACCCTATAATAGCTTTAATCCCCACAGGCTGGTTTTCCTTTATATATGCCTTCACTAATAATCTCACATTTTCAAAATTAAAAACAAGTAAAAGAGTATTTCAGGAACAATTTTGTTCAGGAAATTGATAACATTTTGCTACTTATGCACTGGGTGGAAAATTGTGTCCTCTATTACCTAGTAGTATGTTAACAAAGAAAATGAGTGATTTTAATTTACATTTTTGTGTTATTGATTGGGGTTAACAGTTCTAATATGTGTTAACTAGTTGATCAGTATACACCAGTTATTTTAGATGACTCTGACTACTGAGTAATGAAGCATTTTTATTTAAACTTAAAGAAAAGGTAAAGTTAGCACACTAAAAGCTTATAAAGAGGAGATAGGGTAAATTCATGTGGAAAAGATGTAATAATATTATTGCTTTTTCTTCCCTAATGTGTAAGGAAATAAGAAATAAAATTTTTGTAACCCTCTATAAAGGAAAGTTTCATTTTTGGGAAGAGGATTGCAGATTGTTTTATTATATTAAATTAAAGTGTTTGGGCTTATTTTAAATGAGAACCTCATCATGGACATGATTTTTCTTATTTATGTTCACTATAATATTGTCAACGATGCACTCCTTAAACCTAGAAGTGATTTCAAGTCATAATGAGATTGCATATAATATATTTGTGACTTGTCAAGCTCCCAAGAAAAACAGAGAATGGCACCTGAACTATATCAACTGTCTGTATCAACTCACTGTCAGCCTTTTGACAGTATTATATTTCAGACAGTAACTTGATAAAGTTTGGCACCCAGAGAAATTTCTTAACAAACTAAAACATTTTCAGAATGACATTAACAATAGGCATTTTTAGGTAGCACATGCAGACAAGAATTACAAAATGAATATATACTGAAAACCTTTCCAAGTTCTTGTAATTGGCGTAACCATAATGGACAGAAAACAATGATAGGAATGCTTTTTTTCCACTTATGAGCAGGCCGAATTCCTTTCCTTTGTCATCACCAAAGACGAGAGTGGAAGACAGTGGGAAAGGTCGGACACGGGAAAGGGTCTGCAGCTGCTCATTGGGTGGATATGGAAAGTGACATGGCATCAGGGCTGGCTGGGAGCTGGAGGAAGATCTGCAATATAATTAGGGGAAAAGCAATTGTCATTCATCTGGCTTGTTCTGACATCACTTCTTGGCAGTAAAAAGTGACTAAGATAATATGCAAATCTGACAACTGGGAAGTTGATGAGTTAAAGTGGATACTTGATATCACTTCTCTTTTCTGGCCATCCCGCATCCATGCTTTGTTGAATATTATTTTCAACGTTGAAATGATTTATATAGTCAGGATCACTCCGGTATGGTTCACAGTAAATATAAGATGGCAGCAACTAACATCAGAATTAATGCATGTTTTTAGTTGATTCGCTCTTCAAATATATTTAACAAATTGGTATGTTTTTATCCAAGAAATTCCCTATCCTAAAAACATGAGGTCTTTAGCTCTTTTTTTCTCACTACATTTGTCATTTTACTTTTGCCACGTTGAAGGACGTCATCAAGAAGATGTGACCACCTGTTGACTTTGGAGCTGGACCCAGGCAATCAGAGGCGCCCCCACCACTTCCCCTGTCCTTTATACCCACTATTCCCACAGCTGAAACTGTTCCAAGGGTGTGACCCTGAGAAATTAATGTATTGTTGAAACTATATGGACTGAATATGTGACTGAACCCTGTTAAAGCCTTCAAAAGTTTCAAAATACTGGAGGGTGGACGCAGAGATCTACTTATCCTATAGTCATCCAAGAAACCTCACAGAGTGGTCTGTGTCTTTCTTCAGTCTCTCCTTGCCCTTTGTGTACAGGGGTCAATTCATGAACCCATAGCCATGACCAATAAGGGATAGAAAGATCTGTACATTTCTTGTCTGGGAGAAAGTAGTGTTAGAACCAGTGCTGTAACAGCCAGTGTTTAACTACCAGAGCATTTACAAACGCAATGGTTAGGAGAATGCCCTCTGAGCTCTGAGCTATGTGAGTCTGATGCAAGCTCATTGTTCTCTATAGCTTTGTGACCTTGGGGAAGTTATTTAAGCTGCCTAAGCCTAAGTCCTGTCATCTATAAAGTGAAAATGGTATTAGTACCTTTCTCATATGGTAATATAAGTAAAGCACTTAGCACAATTCATGGCACATGTAAATGTTCAATAAATAATCAGTGTTATGACTATAAGAAATATCACTATCAAGTTTAAGATACATTATAGTATAATCCACTGTGGAAGTGTGACTGTCATCACGTTTCCTCATGAGTTTTCTCCTCTCGCGTCTGACTAGCTGGAATATTGAGGTAGAAATATTTTTTTCTTTGATATATTTTCTCCTAAGAGCTGCCATTGTGAGCAGCATATAGGCAAGCAGAAGATGGGAAGTGATGTCTTCATGTTAAACCTGTATTTCTTAAGCAATGGTCAGTATAGAAACTTACTTCCTATTTGTCTGGGTGAAATCTTGCCCTTTCTTTCAGAAATGAAAAACATTTTTATGGAGCCTTTAGGAGACTCCGATATAACAGTATTAGTTGGTAAGAGAGAAAGTAATCGTTTCCTTCTTGTGTACTTGAACAGAGAGTCATCAAAGTAAGTTATCACCTGTTCTCACATCCCTTAAAATCTTGATTAGTTTTCTAGCAAAAGTACTCCTTTCTGTTATGTCTCAGCACCACCTCTTAGAAACAGCATGCCTGCTTTTACATTGAAACTTCAATGATTATGCTTTAAAGTTTTATTCTTGTATGGAGAAATGACCTGCATGTACTATAAAAACTTATTTTTGTCTGCATAGATCCATAAATATCGCCTTAAATTCCCTTCCCAGAATTCAGATCCTCTTATCATTGCTTTATGCCTCTTTTTCCTAAAATATTTAAATTAGAAAAACAATACTTTAAAAAAAGAACTCCCACCCCTTCCACCATTTTTCAAATAAACTCATGAACGAGGATGAAATCTAATTTATAATATCAACTATATAGTTGGAATCAGAAAACAAACCTTGTGAACAAAACATTTCAGAAAGAAGTGTTTAAAGATATGGGGAAAGCACCAAATTTGAAATACAAGAAATATTATTCATTTCTTACTCTGCAGTTTATGAACTGTGTGACCTTGGACAGGTCACTAACTCTGTTCAAATCCCAGTTTTATTACCCACAAAATGGGAGTCAGTGCCCACCTGACCTGCCTCTTGGAGCTTTAGTGAGGAGGAAATAAGATAATGTACAGGAGTGTTATATCAATTCCGAATCCCCATTTAAACATTTTTAGCAATACAGAATTAAGTATTCAGCTGCTCTTCAGAAACTCCTTTTAAAGGTTCTGAAGAGCTTGCTGCCTTTCATAATCAGGACCATGCACGACCCTGCCATGGTGGAGGGCCTGGGCCTGTAGCTGCCAGAACAGTCGACCCCACATGGTCTTTCTTTGAACCTTAGAATACACTGATAAGAGTTATGCAAAAACATACTGACATTTTGCCTGAAAGATTAGTGAATAATTTTCCTTTATCCTATTTTTAACAGCAAACTCTTAAAAAGTCACAATATTGACTAATATATTCCTCTCATCTACATCATATAATATATTCTTCAGACTTTTTATTATCCCTGGGTGGCTATAAAATCTCAGCTGTTTAAAATGATGTGTTTTTTTTCAGATTTATAACATTCCATAAAAATTTTAGGTATAAAAACTATTTTCTACCAAGCTAAAACTGTCCCAGCCTCATTGGTATTTCTTTTTAAAAAGGTGTTATTCTCTGTAGCATAACATCAAGGTGTTAATTTAAACATGCATTTCAAGAAGATAAATATCCATTGGTATTGCTAATTTAAAAAATTTTTTTACTAACCAGAATTTTATTCCTGATGAAACAGTGTGGATTAAATGACCCCAGAACTCCATTCTTTCTGGGACTAGAAATAGAAATCTCTTGGCATCTGCAAGCATTAAATTCCTGTTTGCTTTAAATATGCACATTAAACATCTCTGAAATGTTTAAAAGAGGAATTTTAAAAGACAGTGAGACATGCCTGGATTTGACTGACTCAAAAATAACACAGGTAACCTATAAATTGAAATAGAGTACACCAGCTCATATCAATAATATAGTTGTATTATTATGGTATAATTCAATTATAATTGTATTATAATACGATTATAACTAAGAGGTAAGAAAGATGGCATTTGCCGTAGGACAGCATTCCCCAAAATGGATTACACAAAACCCTCAGCCCTCAAGATGTTCTTTAAATAAAGAATTAGTTGCACAAACAAGATTCTACGGTCAAACAAGCCTGTGAAATATTGTATGCCAAATGATCTCCTTAGATATCTGCAAGATGCATTAGTGCATTGAATAGTTTTACTAGCCCTACAGTCAAGCGTATCACAGGCTTATTTAATCTGAGAAATTTTTTGTTACAACACCTCCTCAACATGCTGTAGAACATACAATCTCCAAACTGTTTCCGTCCTGAAGGAGCCGGTGGTACTGAAAGGACAGTAACAGTAGAGATCCAGATTCTTATCTCATGTCGTAACCCACACTGTACACTTTCACACCACGGTGGGTGGAGGAATTTGGAAAAGAAATTCTTAGAGAAATAGATCTGTTTCTCTGCTCGAAGCACATCAAGTTATTGGTCTCAATCCTTTACTCCCCACCCTCATCAAGTCATAGTATTTATTACATACATTCTCACCCTGGCCACTCTCTCAGCACTTGACATTGGGCTTGGCCTTGTGACTTGCTTTGAACAATAGGGATGTTAGTGGATCTCAAGCGAGCGAGGCTACTGCCTTTTCTATGATACAAAAATGTCTCCGATAGCTGCTGTTACAAGTACTAGTTAAACTGAAGTTAATTATCATCTTAGACCCTTAGACTAAAGCCTAGCCAAACGTAACCTAGATTGGCCAAACTTAGACAACCTGCAGTTAGGTGGGTAAGAAATAATTGCACATTGGTGTATGCTGGAGAGATTGGGCGTAGTTTGTTTTGCTTTGCCTTCAAGGCAATTGCTGACTTATGTACTACTCCATCGGAGTTTGCCCCACAATAATTAATGCTGCTATCAATGCCCATGATAACTGAAAAAGAAATCAAGTGAATGGGAGTGAAATCAAGTGATGTATCATAGGGTTGTGGATTACTGGTGTTTTATTGCCCTTAATTCTTAAGTTCTTGAAGAATATGTCCTGTTAAAAGCATTTAATTTTTTGATATCTGACTTGTCTTGGTATGCTTTCTCAAACATTTCCAAAGAAAACATACCCTACCAAACAGCCAGTTTTTTCTACTTAAGCAAAGCTGGGCTCTGAAAAACATTTAAATACATGACTATTAATTGGAAAATAAAGAAATCTGCAGTTTATATATGAAAACAAAAGATCCCACAAAATCCCAATTATTATCAAATTCCCTCAAAACATTCGTTTTAATTTTCCTGATGACCAGCCAAGAGGATGAGGGAGGGAGTGGACCAGAAACTCCGCAGCCTAGGGAAATGGCGGTTCTGGCTGACGGTCATCACCCCCCAGGCTGCTCAGTGCACCCAGCCAAGGCCTTCATCACTGGGCCCCGAACAAGCACACCTGTGTTCTGACAAGAGCTATGCTCCCTTCCCCACTCTAGCACCTCCACTGTCTGTTCTTTTTCTCATTCATATGCACTATTTAGCCATTCTCTCCATTTCTACATGTTCTAGCCTCCTCTGCTTCTTGAATTAGTCAACTCTCTGGGTATAAAATGGGTGAATGCAGAAATTAAGTGATTCATGTGTGTAAAAGTTCCTTACCTGGTTGCTCAATATATGTTGCCTATCTCCCTTTCTTCCTGCCTATTCTATCTATCCTACTATTTTCTTAATGATAGTCCAGTGAGATATAAAAGTTGTTAGATATATAGACATAGATATAAATATAGATATAGATATATAGCTATAGACCAATCAGTATATGAATGTAAATAGAGTGGTCACAAATAAGAAACTAAGAAGCTGTTGACCATAGCTGTTTTGATCCGCAGTGATCGTTCTAGGATTTGACTGTGACTAACGCTAAGGGCCAGCTGAGGAGCACACTATCTGAAGAACATAAGATCTAGGCGGGGAGGAGGTCCAGATCCGGTTTTGAATCTTAGCTCTAGAAATTATCATCTGACAAGTCACTAGCCTCTCTTAAACCAATTTCCACATCTTTGATTTGGAAGTAACGATATTTAAGAAGATTCCATCTAAAGGATGATCCCTAATGGGATACTATATTTAAAGGGCTTAGCACAATGCCGAACACATATCAACAGTCAGTAAAAACTAGCTGTTATAGTACAAGAGCTAAGTTTGTATGTGATAACATATTTACTTTATAATATAAATAACTGCCTTAAAATAAGCATGTGATTAACATTATCTTTATTTTAAAATCACTACCTTTATGACCTGATATGCAGGGACAAGAAGAAAGATTTATTCTATTAATTCATGTCACTGCTGCCACATATCTAATCTGCTTCACACATCAGATAGCTGGAGTTTAGAGGTATCCTGGAGAAAACTGAAGGTTAATGTGTATCATCTACATGCATCAGAAAATAAGAAAATTACTGGATGGTCATATCAAGGTGAAACACAGGAATGAACCCACTGTGGCCACACCTCTGTTTGAAGGCTACCTGGAACAAAAAAAAAAAAAAAGACTGAAGCACAGCCATTTTAACAAATAGGAATGGGAGTGATTAATTACTTTTTACTGTCATTCAACAGCTTATCACCCAGGGAGTAACCTCATTTCTTCAATTCCCATAAATTTAATAGAGGTCACATCATAGCCTACTTGGCTGAAAAGCATTGCTTCTGAAACCCTGATGGTACTTTTAAGTCCACTGATGTGTGAACATAATTCTCTGCATCTCTTAGCTTCACATACTCTGTCTCTCCCGTGGAGACATTTTAGTAGATCTATGTGGCACCATGTAGAAAGTTACGAGTAGTGAGGTCTCTGATTCATTCCTCTTTCAAGCAAGAAGATGATAGAAAACTAAAAACCAATGGGTGTTATTCTACAGTGTAGAGCTTCTTTCCATTCTGTTATGAGAATGTAAGAAGATATTTATTGTAATTCAAAACTACTAGTTATGAGACCTTTTCCATCTGAACATATAATCCGGTATCTAAAAAGAAATTTTAAACATCACATTAAAACATTTACAGGTAAGGATGGCGGTTAGCTGTTGTACCTAATTCTCATCCTACCATAGGCATTAAGCCACATAAAGAAATTCCGAAAAAGTAGGAGAACTGCAAAGATCTGCCAAACACCAGATTAAATTTCAAAAGAAAAAAGCTCCAAAGAAGAAAAGATAATTAAAAAATTAAATTATTACCTGTATCTATTGCATGCCCAATAGACACAGAGACACAGGCCTTTTGCAACTAGAATGCAGTAGTACCCAACTTTATTCGAAGACTCATTTCTGGGGCTTTCAGTGCTATTTCATTCCCTAATTCCACTACAAATACCTCTCCTTTTATACCTATGCATAAAATGTTAATTCCTTTAGCATTTAGGACATGGCAATTAATAAGCAGCAAATAATCCATAAATGATGAAATACTATTGACTAGTAAATATTCAAAAAAATGTCTAGTCTTACAAGCAAGTAATAAAAACAGGTAGTAAAGTTTTAAAGGATAAATAGTAAGCCCATACCTTCTCAAATAGTTTTTGGCAAAAGCTATGAATATTTTCTTCAGTAAAACACAGAAGCATACAATAAACTTATAAGAAAAGCTAAAAGAAATGAGTTAAGTATTCAACTAAAGATATTAGTTGAAGATCTACAGAAAAAAAATAACCCCAAGAAAATAATGTGGCAAAAGAAAAAATGTAATACCAAGGCCAGCAGAAAAAAACAAAAGACTAGTGAATTAGAAAGCATGATGACAGAATTCATAAATGAATCTGAGAGCTTTTGTTTTTAGAGAAAAAAATTATAAAACTGGCAATTCTACTAAATATACTATTGAAATTTCATTTACTATCTAGCTTCTCCTCAAAACAACTACACCTATAAAGGGTTTCACTTCATTTTTCCCTTTAACATAATGCTTTTAAATTGTCCATGCTTCCTTCAAAAATATTTTAGGCTTCATTTTGAAATAAAAAATGAACACCTAATATTATCTTTTCTAATTCAAATTCTCCTCACTGATATACCATATCAAATATGTAGTTCAAAAGTTTCTATTTCCTTATCTCCATAACTTATTTCATCAAAGACTTGGTATATAGTTTTAGACAAATATAACTTGAACAAAATCATTGTTCCCACAATCAAACACATTTATACCACATTAAAATCCTTCATCTTCTGGAGAATTAACTTCTTAGTCTTTAAAAATGTCTGCAGAGAAATTTTAAAATTTAACGATATATCTGCACTGTTTTTACAATCCTTTCATCAGTATTTTGTCTACACTTACCTTTAAATTCAACATATTCTATAAAGATTTTCCTTATGGCTAAGCTTATTTCAAAAATGTACCCTTTGGCAAAAACAAAGTAATATTTGATAAAATCAAGAAACTTCTCTTTCTTATAATTCTTGATTGATAAAACAAGATTACCACTAATACATATAAAGCCTACCCAGCAGGTTGCTGGTTTTCCATTTTAATGTGAATTGAAAAATTATCTTTGTCTTTCAATGCTGTCTTCCAGTTTGGTTTCATGAAGTCCTCACTTCAGTATGTTAAGATTGATTATTTTTATTTCTTTTCTGGCCTTGAATCTCATAGAAGTAGAAAATATTGCAGACGTTAGAAAACAAGGCATTTATCCTTCACTTCATTCAGTGTTCATAGACACAGCCTTTAATATAATAAATTTGAAGGCTGGCTTCCTCCTGCTGTGTAGGGTCTCAGTGTCCTCATGGAAGCGAACCCCTGACTGCTCCCTAAGTGGCCCACATTTGTCCCAAAATAAGTGTGCCTGAGAAAGGAAGCTTGCCGTCTCCACCGCATTAAAGAGGAACACAAGCAGGAAGGGGCAAGGAATATGCACAATGCACAGCTTGTTTCTTTTTTTATTTGTTAGTTTCTTTCTATAAAATTTTACGTGAAGAGTCCAGAAGGTTTGGGTATTTAAGACATGAAAAAATAATGTTGATTTTATTTCGAAGATAAAATTAATTAAGAAGGTCTAGAATTTAATACTGTGACAGAGTAACAAACAAAACTACACAATTTCTACTTATTTGTTTCCTACTGATTTGGGTTTAGAAAGAGCTATGCCATCCAAGAAAAAATTTAAAAAATATGGGACACACACAAATTTGTGTGTCATCCTTGCACAGGGGCCATGCTGATCTCTGTATTGTTCCAGTTTTAATATATGTGCTGCCAAAGCAAGCACAAAAAAAAATTATTTAAAAAACTCTCCATTTAGGTATTTCTGGGTCCTGTGGGATGAGATTGGTAGAAGAGCAGAGATGCTGTCTCAAGCATCCATGTTCAAACTACAATATTTTCTTAAGTTATAATTTAAGGTCTGTTTACAACCACACAGACAATGGTAAGGTAGGAATTTGGAGTAATTACTGAATCAGTGTTAAATGTTTGTCTCTTTTATACCCAATTTTATCACGTTATCTTTATGAAACAGCCAAAGTTAGCATTGACTGAGGTCTTTTATGTTGTATCTTTCCCTAATAGTGTTTGCTGTTTTGTTTTTCAAAAAAATTTAAAAAAAAGTGTTTTATAATATGTACTCTGACAGTCCTTATCAGAATACAAATAACAGTTGAATCTTTTAAAATTTGGGAGGTATTCTTACATTTGATCACATGTATTTAGTTGTTACAGAAAGAGAGAAAACATCATATATCTAAGGAGCTCTTATAATTAATAAGAAAAAGATTAACATAATAGACAAAACAAGAAAGAGAAAGGAATATACTCAGAGCAAAATAGCCGAAATTTATGAAAAGTCTGCTCTAATACACATTAAATGTAAAGTCAGTAATTTTTGTATGGTAATTAGTGGTAAACACTCAACAAATATTTATTGGCCACATGAACAAAGTAACATTTTTCACCCATCAAATTGGAAAAGAGTTTTGAAGATAATGTGAGTTCCTAGAATTGACAGGATATCCGCAAAAGATGATATAATTAGGTAACTACCCATTCGAAGGAGGGATGTTAAACATCTACAGTCTAGATTCTCTTTTTAGCTTATAGTTTTTTGAATAAAAGTAAGAAGAGGAATACATTTTAGAACAGAACATAGCCAATTCTCAACCAAATCGCACTTAAACAAATAATTGCCAATAATCTTAATGTAAATAGCAAGCCAATGTTGACTTAATCTATAAAAGAAATTTTAAGCTATATCACTTAAACAGAATTTAGGATAGAAGAAATTTTATATTAATGTATAGGTGGATCGGTATTAACTTCAAATATTACTATCCCTGGTGAGAAAATTTCCCCCAGCATATACACAAACGGAGATAGAAAACAGCAAAGACACAGATACCCTAAATAAGGTCACTGAACAGAAGGTGGGACTGCTCCTTCCCCAGCAGCCTCGATTCCAGGGAACAGCAGGAAAGTCTGTGGGGGAACAACAGTGCTGATCTTCCCTTGTCATATAATGACACTTCTTAATGTCTGGGGTTCTCCAAAAAAATACTATTTTTTTCCCTACAGTTTATCCATAGTGCCCAGAAACCATTGCCTTCCTGGAATTTTTATTAAAAATTCCACATTCTTGCCATGTTTTTCAGATATTGTGGTCTCTGCCAATAAATTCTAATAAATTTTTACTTCTTTTCTTTCAGTAACATTCCAGAGAATATGATTCAGACTCAAATTAATCACCGATCATTTTAATGGCTCCTAGGAGTTTACTTCCGATACCTCTTATTATATTAAATCAAACCTGATAGTGTGCTAGATCATTGCTCAGCTGGGTTTTCATAAAAGCACTGGTATTTAATATGATTTACACCTGGTTTTCTGTTAATATCTTTGCTTATCGTGTGCTTTATTTTTAAAACAGACATTCTTAGCAAATGGCACTTATTTAAAATATATCATACTTCTAAAATATTTTACAGGTAGCATTTTATAGTAAAATGTTTCTTACAGTCACATAATAGTGAACGGAAACATTTTATTTAATTTACAATCAAAATATTAATACTTATAGTTTGGTAAAAGTATGTGTACATATATATATGTTTTGATTATTTAAAGGATAAATTATATTCCAAGATTACTAGGATATTTACAGTATTGTATTTTTTTTAAGCTCTGCAGCAAAGGGGCAGCTCTTGGAAAACGATTTGAAGCACCTGCTGAGGACATAGCAAGCGTGGCAAGTTTCATCGAGACAAAGCTTGTTATATGCTATCTACGGATGAGGAAACCTGACCTTGCCTTGAATCATGCACACAGGTAAAATGAAATATCAATAATCACAAGTAAGTATTATCTATGCAAGCAGAAGGTATTATGTGCACCTGTATTGTCAATTTCCATTTCACTTAAATTTAAAGACAAAACAAATACATGTCTCTTCATTCCTTGATTTATGTTAAACTAGGCAATTATAGAGACCACAAAGAGCACCTCAAAACCTAATCAAAGAAAGAGACATAAACGATTATTTCATAATGCAGGGCAAAATAAATAGGTAAATAACTGTGGTAGCAAATTACTGAAGGAAGAAAGGAAGGAGCAAATAAGGTTAAGTAAGGGAGGTGGTATTGAGGAATGAGAGGATTTCCCAAATGCACAAGATACAGAGAATGGTGGAAGGGAATTCCGACTGTGAAGCATGAGCAAAGACTGAAAGTCTGTCACTTATTTGGGGTGACAGCACAGCTACTCACAGGATGCTACGCGGGCATGAGAGCTGTCCAAAGGTGTGAGACACTTTTTATCTATGTCCTTCAGAATTTATTTTTCATATTTCTATTATTCTTCAAAACTCTGTATTTTTACATTATCTGTGACTTTCTAGATTCCCCAGACCTATATTTTTTCTATTAAAAAAAATTCCTCTTTTATGGCCTATTTCTTAAAAGCCTTGCTCTTCTTCTCATGGGTAATAATCAGTTTAATCTACAGCAAAGATAAAGTGATTCCGTTATGCCTTTCAAATAACTCTTTCCTTAGAATATTGACGTGTCTATCCCTCCCTTCCTGACTTAGAGTAATTTACCTACATTTGTCTTGCCCATTTTCTGACCTCACATCCTGTATTCTTTTGTACACAAACAACACTAATACCAACATGAAAGAAAAATGCCCATCCTGTTAATAACCACTAGGAAATATAACTATCAGTCCATATCATGGCCTTTTATGTAAGCAGAACACCTGCCACTATGGTAAAAGTCACAACCCCACAAGGATGAGAAAGTTCTACCCAAGATTCCTCACACCCCTAAGGAGACCTCAAGCTTGTAGGATTGATTGACATGAAGGACTAGCAGACAACAAAATCACTTTGCAATTCACAAGATAACTTGCTTGAGAGAAATATTGCTGCTTAAGTAAATTATAGAACCTAAGGCAGATTCTCCCTGACATGTAAAGAAGATTCAGCTCTCTATATTTTCTGGAAATATTTTATGCAACCAGTTTCCAAACCCTGTATCATGACATAGGATTTGTCCAAGAATTACACTCCATTTCCATTTAAAAGGACCAATTTTGGAAATATAACGTGTATTTCAGTATGTCAAAGTAGTGGAATTGCTGGGCTACTTTGGTCACTTGTGAGCATCTTGGGAAACAAACTTGAAATTAGGTCTAGCCTAGAAAAATCTATGGGTATATGCAAACAATAAAGAGCTGAAATGCAGTAAAAGTAATCATACATTACCTTCCCACAGCTTTCACTACACATAAAAAGGTCTACCAATATAGCCTACACTTTAAGAAAAAATATCTTCGGGATATTCAAAATAGCATGATGAATTTTCAAATCACATATAATAACAAAAGTGCTTCAGTCAGGATGGTCAGGTCAAAATCCTATTCAGGGTTTTAAAAATAAGAAATGAACATGATGAAAAATTTCACTAAAATCCAAATATAAGAAAGAGTTAAATGCTACAGTGCCTGAGGATGCAAGGATTACCTTCTATAAGTTCACTATTTGTACTTAAAAACTTTTGTTTTAAAACTGACTGCTCTTTCAAGACCTTGAAAGTTGCTGACAGGAGAACATACAGTAGTGAATAATAAAGTGATATTCCCTGTGTGCTAGAATTAACATTTGTTTCTTTCTTCCTATTGTCAAATAATTTTTGCTTGTTTATAAATTGAACATTAAGTAAGAAATGCAAATCAATAGAGGTTAAATAGTCAATTCATACAATTAATAATGCACCAAGTGAAATAAATCTTTTTGCTGGGCTTGTATATTGCAGAAGTAAGTGCATAAGATTCTGATATTAAAATATTTTCAGAGACCTCAGATTTATAACAGAATTGAAATACAATCAATAAATATATTTCTAAATTAATTAATCAGTGTACTCAGTCTATAAATAAATAGCTTACAACCATTGGTGATACTTTAAATGTAAAATTTTGCTTTTGTATTATTAACACATTGTGATGATTGATACTAATCATGGATCAAAATTAAAATATTCTTTTTTGCATTTATTTGCATTTGCTGAAGCATCCTTTCTTTAATTTTATGTAAATGTGAAGTCTACTGCATATATTTCAGAGATTTATTAACACAAAAATTAGCTTAAACCATCATGTAGTCTGGTTTTTGATAAAAATAAGTGCATGTTGTTTTGTAATGTAGAAGACTATGAGAACCAGAACTTTACAATTTAAAGTTCGACAAAGGTATATTTTAAAAATAACCAACTGAGGCCCTGGCTAGTGTGGCTTAGTGGATGAAATGCCAGACTGTGAACCAAAGGTTCATTGGTTTAATTTCCATTCAGGGCACATGCCTGGGTTATGGGCTGGGCCCTCAGTAAAGGGGCACATGAAAGGCAACCACACATTGATGTTTCTTTCTCTCCCTCTCTTTCTCTCTTCCTTCCCTTCTCTTTAAAAAATAAGTAAATAAAATCTTTAAAAAAATAACTAGCTGAGTATTGGCATTTAAAATATGATAATAAGAGATACAAAGTCTCTACAAATAATTATTAACAAAAATAGTTTTTCTTTTTTCTAGTAACATATTCAAAGTGACAAATGTGGACATCTTTTTTTTTATTTCAGTCAAACGTGATGCCTCAGTTCATCAATCAAATATGTCGAATCTGTGCTCACTTTATCAAACTAGTGTCATTGTTTATCAGTAGGTATTTTGAAAATTCCTAAAACTGATTTCAATTACTGCTCTCTGATCAAGAGCAGAATTATATTTTTATGTATATAATTGTAAAGATTGTAGTAATACATGTCACTCTTTTGCATATTTCTCACCTTTAGATTTTGGGTTGTTTTTGTTGCGGAATTTTGATTTCACAAAGTAGCAAGCGAGATGAAGTGGAACTAACAAATATGTGGAACGGATTCTATTTTCAAAATTGTTTTATAATGGTGGCATCTATATTCATTCATTCATTCAACAAATATTTATTGACTTTCTACCAAAAGCCTGTGCTAGGCAGTGGAGAGACAATTGTAAGCAGGAACTTTATGGTATTTATATATAGTATAATGTAGCAAGCAAAGTTAAAAATGAATATTAATAAAACTATGAGAATAGAGTATGATAAACACAAAGAAATGAAAAAATAAGCATAATACATAAACATAAACATAAAGAAATAAGCGTAATTTCATGTTACAGAAGCAATATAGCATATTGAATCAGAGGACGGAGTCTTGAATCTGACTGCTAAGGTTTAAATTTTGACTACTCAGTCTGAGTTTAATTTTTTACAAAATTGGGCTATAATGATATAGTGTCTACTTTTCAAATACTGTCTCACAATGTTTCAAAAAAGTTGAATACAAACCCATGGATTTTTTTTTATTCCAGCCTTGAAAGAGTCATTACCTGTCTTCCTACTGTATAAAACTATAAAACTGGACAAAATATATAAGACAATTGTTTTCAGACATTGGACAATAATCATAGCAGGACTCTGATCCTCAAGAGAAAGGAAACATGCATTGTGAACCCCACAATTTTCTCAGCTTTTGGCTTGATTGTTTTCCTGACTTAATTCAGGGAGATAAATGTCAAGTTAAACTATGGTCTCATTGAGCTGACGATGCAGAGATTAGAATTCTAGGCTGCCAAAAAAGGCTGTAACTTACAGGGAAGTTGGCCAAAACAGAGGTAGCTGTGTGAGGAAGTAGTGGGTAGAAGTCCACGTGAGGCTTTACTGCAGATTCTTTGTGAGTAGTGAGACTCGCAGAGCAGAGATTTCCTATGAAAGGTTTAAGTGCTACATGGAAATATTAGAGAAGCTGCAGTGATAGAAGATGTTGGTGTAACAGTGCAAAGAGACCTCACTGTGTGCTTCAGAAATGCAGTTGAGACCCCAGGAAGAAGGCTGTGCTTTAAGAGTAAGGACCACATTCTTAGAAAGGACTGTACCTTAGGATTAAGCTCAAAGCCCAAATAGACTTGCCTTATCATAGACTGAAACCAAGCATGACAAGAACAAGTTTTTTCATCATTTAAATTGACAAATAGAAAAAAAATTTCAACAAGTTTTCTGGGAAATTGCATAACCTAATTTCCTACAAAATTTCATCCAAAATGTCCAGCATAAATTTAAAAATTGCTACACATGCAAAGAAGAAGGAAGATGAGACTCACACTTAAGAAAACAAATAGCCTAGTGAAACAGACCCAAGAATACCCAGCTGTTGGAATTAGTAGAGGGTATTTTAAAAGCTTTGAAAAATAAGCTCAAAGACCTTGAGGTAAAAATAGTTATAATAAGTAAAAAGATGATGAAACTCTAACAGAAAAATAAAAACTGTAGAAAAGAACCAATGGAGTTTTTGCATAGATTGATAAAATATGTGAAATAAAAAATTTTACTAGTTGACCTTGACATCGAATTATACATTGCTAGTGGTAAGGTTACTGACCCTTAACACAAATCAATAGAAACTACCCAATATGAAGAACAGAGAGTAAGGAGAGATTTTTAAAAATTAACCAGTGATTCAGTGACCTGTCTTTGGGAATGTAACAAGCAATCTAGCATACATGTAATTGAAATCTCAAAGGGAAATGAAAGTGAATAGTGCATAAAAATAGTTACTAGAAATTTCCCAAATTTGGTTAAAAAAAGGAAGATCCAGTTAGCTCCAACTGGGATAAATACAAAGAGAACCATATCTAGGAACATCATAATGAAATGCTTGAAAACCCAAGATGGAAAGAATATATTAAAGGTAGCCAAGGGAAAACAACACATTACATAAAAAGAACAATGACACAAATAACATGTGACTTTTAGTCAGAAATAATGCAGGCCATAATATGATAAACAACTTTAAAGTGATGGAAGAAAAATACATGATATCAAACCATGATTCTATTATTCAGCAAAGATATTCTTCAAAAATGAGAGTGAAATAAATATATCCTTATATAAAAATAGAATTTTAGAACCAATCTTTAGCAGAACTACACTTTGAGAAATAATAAAGATGATATTTCAAGCTGAAGTAAATGACAATAGATTGAAATTTGGATCCATGGAAGTGGCAAATAAATTAAGTAAATATAAAATACTATTTTTCTTAAAATGTATTTAAAGAACATTTTGTCATATCATCTAAGTAGAAATAATAAATAATAAGATTACATTATTTCAATGGGAAATATTTGATTATAATACCACAAAGGCCTGTAAAGAGGAAGCACAAATGGAATTTTATTACTAAGGTGTTTATATGAAATAGTACAATATTAACTCTAAGTAGTCGGTGTTAAATTAAGAATGTATATTATAATCATTATAGTAACTAAAATAATGTAAAAGTACAGCTAGAAAGTCAAAAGTGAACTGAAAATTATATACTAAAAATATGTAAGTACCTGAAGATAAGTAGAACAGGAGTAATGAAGAAACAATAATGAGTGGAATATTGGAAGATAACAAGATAGTAGAGTTGAACCAAACCGTATGAATATTGTTTTAAATATACATTGATTTAACATTCCATTTAAAAGACAGTGATTGCCAATCTAGATTAAATCACAAGATTTAACTATATGCTATCTACAAAAAGACATAGGTTTAAAGTAAAGGGAAGAAAAATGATATAACTTACAGTGAACATTTAAACCTGTTTTTATGTCAGGTCACCTATGTTAATATCAGACAATATGGACCTCAAGGAAAGGGGTATTACTAGAAATAAAAATAAGGCTCAATAAAATTTTGGAAATGAGAAATTTGACAGAGCTTTTTCCCTAACCACAATGGAATTAAAATAGGAATTATTAACAGTAAGATGAATAGATATTTTGCCAAAGAAGACATACATGTGGCCAACAGATATATGAATAGGTCTAACATTATTAATCATCAGGGAAATACATATTGAAATAATAAGATATCAACCCATTCATATTAGGATTGCTAATGCCAAAGAGAGAAGCAATAACAAATGTTGCTGAGGGAGTCAAGGACACGCTTGTTGCACTGTACTGTTGGTGGGAATGTTAGATAAGTATAGCCTTTATGGAAAACACTATTGAGGTTCCTCAAAAATGTAAAAATAGAACTACCATATCATGTAGCACTTCCACTACTGGCTATGTATCTAAAGAAAAGAAGTCAGTACCTTGAAAAGACATCTGCATTCCCATGTTCACTGCAACATTATTCACAATAGCCAGGGTGTGGAAGCAACCTAAGTATGCACTGACGGATGAATGAATTAAGAAAATGTAAGATGCACACACACAGTGGAATACTATGCATCCATCAAAAGTAGGAAATACTGCCATTTGTGACAAAATTAATGAACCTAGAGGACATTGCACAAGTGAAATAAGCCTGCTACAGAAAGACAAATACTATCTTCTCACATATACGTGAACTCTGAAAAGGGTTAACTCTTAGAAACAAGGAGTAGAATGGTGATTGCCTGGGCCTGAGGAGTGAGGAAAATGAGGAGGTGTTGGCCAAAGAACACGAACTTTGTTATAAAAATGAGTAAGTTTTGGGAATCTAATGTATAATACTGTATTATGTACTTGAAATTTGCTAAGGGTAAATCTCATGTTCTTATCATACCAAAAAAAAGTAACTGTGATGTATGGGTTGTGATAGATGTGTTAATTAATTATGGTAATCATTTCACAATGTATACACGTATCAACCCATCGTATTTGACACCTCAAATATATTGAATTTTCATTTGTCAAGTATGTATCAATAACACTTAGGGAAAATTAAAAATAGATGAGCAAAAAAATAAATAAAATTTAGCCATGAAATCCAGTTGCATTATATAAAACAAAATAATTCTCACAATCTTAATGAACTTAAACAAAACCACAATATTTGTAATAAAAGAAAACACTTTTGGTACCATTTTCTTGATATGAACAAATGTAAAAGTCATTAAGTCTCGGTACTGCCTGTAGAGAGATAACAATAGAAAACAGAAAAGAGAAAGATGCAATTTTACCTGCAGATATGTAACCCCATGTACCTCACAGTCTTGTTTTGGGAAAACGTGTGGATGACTGTGTTTGTTACATTGCCATTCATTTCAGAAAGACTTTACATTGTCCATACTCATTTTACTCATAAAGGAGGGTCTTGATTTAGAAAATCTCTGTTTCTTCCTAGTTCTAGCCTTCTGTAATCAATAGATTACTGATTGTTCCTTCCAATTGAATGAAATAAGCACAACCTGAACACACATGAATGCATGTTTGGATGAGCCTGTGAAAGTGGAGAAAACAGGGAAATCATGGCATTAGCATTTTAAAGATATCTGGTTGGACTTTTTGCAAGCTAGCCACTTTGCCTCTTTGAGAAGTTAGGCATGTTATAATACTGTACAGGTCATTAGTACCCTATGTCTCTTGCTATTTTATCCTGATGCAAATATATCTACCTGTAAAACAGTCTTCCACTGAAAACTATATTAAACACTCCCAATATTTCCTTTCAATTTTACAAAGAATATGAACATACCAATTTCTGTGGAAGGACAGAGATTATGTTCATCAATACCATACCTCAGAGAATAGCCACAATACCTATCTGCAGTGCAAAGTTGACCAAGTTAATAAATCATTCGCAAGCCAAAACAAAAGCGAGCATTTATTGAACACCTACCATGTAGCAGGTTATGAATTAGGCATTTCATATACTATCACAGTTAATACTTCTAAAAATTTCTTGAGATTGCTACCATTTTCCAAATAAAGGAACTAAATTCCAGCAAACCTATGACATCACAGTAATTTTTCTTTCTTCTAAAAATTGTGGCTGTCATGTCATTTCATCCAGAAAATGATATAAAAATCACAGCACATTTAAAATCTGGAGGAGTTCCCTTACAGGTTGAGATTGCAGTGGGAAGTAGTGGGCATCATTCTGATACCATAAAGTCTAGACTCAACTACCATTTTACTGATTGTTTTAAAAAGATTTGCTTTCCTCTTGTGTGATTTGTGAATAATATTTAGCAAGTCTACTGAACAATATTTGTAATACAAATTACAAGATTCTAGCATATATCAACACTTTTCTTCCTTCTTTTTACCTAAAGCCCTGCCTCTTCTTTGTGATTATCACATAAATTAATAAATAAGTCTTGCAAGGTAAACATAGTCTTAATTGTGTAAACAAATTTTAAGCAAGAAAAGAGAATCAAAATTAGAGCAAATAAATTCCAAAAAAATAATTAAATATGGATTATCCAAGGAATATAGGTTTGCTTATGTTAGCAAGAATAGAAGCGGGACCTTGATGGTTCATTCATCTTATTAGAATTTTTTTCTTTTTTTCTGAAGGAGGAGGAGAAGGAAGTAGGAAAAGGGGAAGGAGGAGAAACTGAAAGACAAGGGGAGGGGAATAGAAGGAGCAGGAAAAGAAAAGGAGGGGAAAGGAAAAGGAGAGAAGAGAGAGAAGGAGGAAA
>PVKM010013723.1:0-29907 GCA_004027735.1 Carollia perspicillata | reverse complement strand
GAACAAGACAAGGTTGTCCACTTTCACCACTTCTATTCAATATAGTTTTGGAAGTTCTAGCCACAGCAATCAGACAAGAAAAGGAAATAAAAGGCATCCAAATCAGAAAGGAGGAAACAAAACTGTCACTGTTTGCAGATGATATGATAGTGTACATGGAAAATCCTATAGACTCTACCCCAAAACTGCTCAACCTAATCAATGAATTTGGTAAAACAGCGGGATACAAAGTCAATATCCAGAAATCAAAGGCATTTTTGTATACCAACAATGAAACAGCAGAAGCAGAAATCAAGAAAAAAATCCCATTCGATATAGCAAAAAGAAAAATAAAATATCTAGGAATAAATCTAACCAAAGAGATAAAAGACCTGTATGCAGAAAACTACACAACACTGAAGAATGAAATCAAGGAAGACACAATCAAATGGAAAGATGTACCGTGTTCATGGATGGGGAGAATTAACATCATCAAAATGTCCATATTACCCAAAGCAATATACAGATTCAATGCAATACCTATCAAAGTACCAATGGCATATATCACAGACTGAAATCAAGGAAGACACAATCAAATGGAAAGATGTACCGTGTTCATGGATGGGGAGAATTAACATCATCAAAATGTCCATATTACCCAAAGCAATATACAGATTCAATGCAATACCTATCAAAGTACCAATGGCATATATCACAGACATAGAACAAACATTTCAAAAGTTTATATGGAACCATAAATGACCCCAAATAGCAGCTGCCATTTTGAGGAAGAAAAACAATGTAGGAGGGATCACAATACCTGATACCAAACTGTATTACAAGGCCACTGTAATCAAAACAGCCTGGTACCGGCAAAAAAACAGGCACATAGACCAATGGAACAGAACAGAGAACCCAGAAATAAACCAAAGTCACTACAGTCAGTTAATATTCGACAAAGGGGGCAACACCATAAAATGAGTAAAAATAGTCTCTTCAACAAATGGTTTTGGGAGAACTGGACAGCTAAATGCAAAAAAAATGAAACTCGAGCACCAACTTACACCATACACAAAAATAAATTCAAGATGGATGAAAGACTTAAATATAAGCCATGACACCATTAAAATCCTAGAGGAGAACATAGGCAGGAAAATCTCAGATATCTCATGCAGCAACATTTTTACTGATATGTCCCCCAGAGCAAGGGATATAAAGGAAAGAATAAACAAATGGGATCTCATCAAAATAAAAAGCTTCTGCACAGCTAAAGAAAATAGCATTAAAATTAAAAGAGACCCAACTATATGGGAAAACATATTTGCCAATGATACCTCAGACAAGGGTTTCATCTCCAAAATATACAAAGTACTTACACGACTCCACTCCAAGAAGACAAGCAACCCAATTAAAAAATGGGCAAAGGGACTTGGACAGGCATTTCTCCAAGGAGGACATACAGAGGATTCAGAGACACATGAAAAGATGCTCAATATCGCTAGCCATCAGCGAAATGCAAATTAAAACCACAATCAGATACCACTTTACACTGGTCAGAATGGCCATCATAAACAAAGCAACAAACAACAAGTGTTGGAGAGGCTGTGGAGAAAAGGGGACCCTAGTTCACTGCTGGTGGTATTGCAGACTGGTACAACCACTATGGAAAACAGTATGGAATTTTCTAAGAAAACTAAAAATGTAACTGCCTTTTGACCCAGCAATTCCACTGCTAGGATTATATCCCAAGAACCCTGAAACACCATTCCAAAAGAACCTATGCACCCCAATGTTCATAGCAGCACAATTTACAATAGCCAAGTGTTGGAAGCAACCTAGGTGCCCATCAGTAAATGAATGGATCAAAAAACTATGGTATATATACCCAATGGAATTCTATGTGGCAGAAAGAAAGAAGGAGCTCCTACGCTATGCAACAGCATGGATGGAACTGGAAAGCATTATGCTAAGTGAAATAAGCCAGGCAGTAAAATACAAATACCATATGATCTCACCTTTAACAGGAACCTAAGCAACTAAACAAACAAGCAAGCAAAATATAACCAAAGACATTGAAATAGAAAAGGGGATGACAGTATCCAGAGGGGAGATGGGAGGGAATTTCAGGGAAAAAGGGAGGGGATTATAGGAACAAGTATAAAGGACACATGGACAAAAACTAAGGGGGGTGGAAATGGGAGGGAGGTGGGGGGCACTTAGGGAGGGACTGGGATGGGAGTAAACAACAAAAAACTGTACCTGTAAAACAATTAAAATTTTTAAAAAATGGATAAAAAAATTAAATTGGAGACAAATATAATAGAAAATAGAAAGCAATAGAGAAATCAACTAAACACAAAGTTGGTTCTTTGAAAAGACTGATAAAATTTACAAACCCTTAGTTAGATTGCCTAATAGAAAAAAAGAGAAGACTCAAATTATATCAGAAATAAAAGTGGAGACATTACCACCAATTTTACAGAAATAAAAAGGATTATAAGATAGTACTATGAGCAACTATACACTAACTAATTAGATAATTGAGGTGACAAAGTCAAATTCCTAAAACAAAACAAAACAAAACAAATCTACCAGGACTGAATGATAAAAACATAGAAAATCTGAATAAAATTATGAATAGTAAGGAGATTGAATCAGTAATGAAAAACATCCCAACAAAGAAAAGCATTAGATTGGATGGCTTCACTGGTGAATTCTACCAAATATTTAAAGAATGATGAATACCAATTGTTTTCAAACCCTTTCAAAAATTTAAGAGAACACTTCTTAATTCATTTCATGATATCAAAAGCCAGAAACATACACTACAAGAGAAGAAAACTTCAAATCAACATCCCTTATAAATATTGATGCAAAAATGTTCTAAAATAAGAGCAAATCAAATTCAGCAGCATATTAAAAGGATTATACATAAGTACCGTGAAATATTTAAGGATAACATTTCACTTTCAGTACTATTAAGACAATGATTTATGGGAGAACTCCAAGATGACAGCCTAGGTAAACACGGCTGGCATTCTTACACGGCCACATCAAAATTACAACTAACCTGTAGATCAGCCATCACTTAGAACCATCAGAAACCAAGCTACATAGAAGTCCCAAAACTATGGAATTAAAGAAGAACCACATCATCCAGACTGGTAGGAGGAGCAGAGATGCGGAGACACAGAACTGGTTAGTCATACATCCACATGTGGTGGATAAAAATCAGGAGGAATATCTTGGGAGTGAGGGGTCCCAGCCCCATCCCAGACCCCCGAGCCCAGGGTTCCAGTGCCAAGAAGATAAGCCCCCATAACTTTGGCTGTAAAAATCAGTGGGGATTGACTTGGTGAAAGAAATTGCTGGATTTTCAAGCCATTCCTCTTAAAGGGCCCGTGTACGGACTTACTCAGACTTAATTCCTCTAGGCAGCATCTTGAAAGGGACCAGAGGCATACAGGAGGAACCAAAATATCTGGCACCAATGTGGGAGCTGGAGTACAGATTTCTCCCAGACAGAAGTGCTGGCAGTGGCCACTCTTCCTTCTCTGAGCTCTCCCCCTACAGAGCCACCAAGCTGGCAGTCAGGTGTCATACTAAGACTCCATCAACCTGGCTCACACTGTTTGCCCCACCCAGGAGACTCCCTAAGGCTCTGCCCTCTCAACTTAAGGGCGCACCCAAGCTGTTAACAGCATCTTTTCCGTACCAATGGCTTCTCTTGGCTGATGCTTCAGATCTTCCTAAATCCTCTCAAACAAGCAGCATCTGGCCTCAGCAAGCCCTCGTACCTCTCGCTAAGAGGCCCCAGGCCTGGTACTAGCAGCAGCTGGCTTAGTTCTCAACCTGGCCACCCTTGGGCAACTCCAATCACAGCACAAGTAGCAGCCATCTGAAGACTGTTTTATAGCTTATGCAAAGTGGCCCCACATAGAACACAGGTGGTGGTTGACCTTGCCTGCAACTCCCAGGAAACTCTAGACCCTATGCAACTAGTGGACAGCTGCAGACCACATCAGATCCCCATCTCACAAACACCTCCACAAGTGACACACACAAGGGGCAAACTCAGTGACCACCAGAGCCCTGCTAAAGTAACACCTGTGCTGTAGAGTGGGCCCCAGGAAAGCTGAACCTCCACAGAGGGCAGATGTTGCTGGTAAGTGGTCACAGCCAATCCTTGCTGCTGACTGGCCTGGGTAAATCCCTCCCATTGACCTGCCAACAGCAATCAAGGTCAACTACAAGAGGAAGGTGTACTCAGTCCACACAAAGGGCCCACCTCAAGTACCCAACTTGGATGATATGGAGGCTGCGCCACTGAACCCTACAGGACACCTACTACATTAGGCAATCCTACCAAAACTTGGACTCATAGCAAATCTACCTAATACATAAAAACAAACACAGGGAGGCTCCGAAAGTGTGAAGACAAAGAAACATGGCCCAAATGAAAGAACAGAACAAAACTTCAGAAAAAGAACTAAGCAAAATGAACATAAGCAATCTGTCAGATGCAGACTTTGAAACACTGCTTATAAGGATGCTGAATGAACTTAGTGAGGACCTCAACAAGATAAAAAAAAAAAGACCCCATTAGAAATCCAGGATACATTGATTGAAATAAAGAACAATATACAGAGAGTCAACAATAGAGTGCATGGACCAAGAATCAAATCAATGATTTGGAACATAAGAAAGTAAAAACCAACCAATCAGAACAAGAAGAAAAAGAATACAAAAACAAAATATCACAAAGAATAGTGTAAGGAACCTCTGGGACAACTTAAAGCCTACCAACATTTCTATCATAGGGGTGCTGGAAGGAGGAGAAAAAGAGCAAGAAATTGGAAATCTGTTTGAACAAATAGTGAAAGAAAACTTCCCTAATTTCATAAAAGACGTAGATATGCAATCCAGAAAGCACAGAGTTCAAAAGAAGATGGAAGCAAAGAGGTCCACTCTAAGACAAATCATAATTAAAATGCTAATGGTTAAAGATAAAGAGAGAATCTTTTTTAAAATATTTTTATTGGTTCTCAATTACAGTTGTCCCCATTCCCCTCATTGCCATTCTCTGCCCTGCCCACCATCCTCACCCATACTCAATCCTCTCCCCATCAATGTCCTTGTTCATGGGTCCTTTATTCATGATTCTTGACATGACCCTGCCCCTCCTTTTCCCCATTATACCCCTCCCACTTCCTCTCTGGTCACTGTCAGTTTGTTCTGTATTTCAATGTCTCTGGCTGTATTTTGCTCGCTTGTTGATCAACAAAACTGTTGATTAGTTTCCACTTATAGGTGAGATCACATGGTATTTGTCTTTCACTGTCTGGCATATTTCACTTAGCATAATACTCTCTATTTCCATCCATGTTGTCATGAAGGATAGGAGTTCCTTCTTTCTTTCTGCAGTGTGGTATTCCATTGTATAGATGTACCACAGTTTTTTGACCCACTCACTTACTGATAGGCACTTAGGCTGTTTCCAGCTATTATAAATAATGCTGCTATGAACATTGAGGTGCCTAGATTCTTTTGAATTGGCATTTCAGAATTCTTAGGGTATATTCCCAACAGTGGAATTGCCAGGTCAAAAGGCAGTTTCATTTTTAGTTTTTTGAGGAAATTCCATAGTTTTCCACAGTGGCTGCATCAGTCTGCATGCCCACTGACAGTGTACAAGGGTTCCCCTTTCTCCACAACCCCTCCAATACTTGCTTGTTGATTTGTTTATGATGGCCATTCTGACCAGTGTAAAGTGATATCTCGTTGTGGTTTTAATTTACATCTCTCTGTTGGCTAGTGATGTTCAGCATCCTTTCACATGTCTATGGGTCCTCTGTATGTCCTCCTTGGGTACTCTGTATGTCTCTTCAGGTCCTTTGCCTATTTCTTAATTGGATTGTTTGTCTTCCTGGAGTGGAGTCATGTGAGTTTTTTATATATTTTGGAGAGCAAATCCTTGCCTGAGGTATCACTGGCAAATACATCTTCCCATATGTAAAGAGAGAATCTTAAAAGCAGCAAGAGAAAGGCAGTTAGTTACCTACAAGGGAGTTTCCATAAGACTTTCAACTAATTTCTAAAAAAAAAAAAAAAAAAAAACCTTTGCAGGCTAGAAGGGATTGGCAAGAAATATTCAAAGTTATGAAAATCAAGGACCTACAACCATGATTACTCTACCCAGCAAAGTTATCATTTAGAATCAAAGGATAGATAAAGAGCTTCCCAGACAAGAAAAAGCTGCAGAAGTTCATCGTCACCAAAGCATTTTTATGTGTAATGCTAAAGGGACTTATTAAGAAAAAGAAGAAGATAAAAACTATGAACAATAGCCCTAAATGGTGTGGCTCAGTGGATTGAGCACAACCTGTGAACCAAAGGGTCACTGGTTTGATTCCCAGTCTAGGGCACAGGCCTTGGTTGTGGGCCAAGTCCCCAGTAGGGGGTGCATGAGAGACAACCACAGATTGGTGTTTTTCTTCCTCTCTTTCTCCCTCCCTTCCCCTCTCTAAAAACAAATAAATAAAATGTTTTTTAAAAACTATAAACAATAAATACATATCAACAGTTGAATCTAAAAAACAAAGCAAGCAAGCAATCAGAATAGAAATAGAATCATAGATATGGAGAAAGTTTGGATGAATGCCAGAGGGCTGGATGTCTGGGGGAATGGGTGAAAAGGTGGAGAGGTTAAGAAGTACATACTGGTGGTTACAGAATAGCCATGGGGATTTAAAATATAGTAAGGAAACGGAGTAGCCAAAGAACTTGTATAATGACCCGTGGACACAAACAATAGTGTGGGGTTTGCCTGAGGGAGTGGGGGATCACTGGATGGAGAGGGGCAAAGGAGGAAAAAATGGGAGAACTGTAATAGCATAATCACCAAAATATTATTTAAAAAAACAAAATGAGTATACACCATGATGATGTATGATTCTTTTTAATGCAAGGATGTTTTGATGTATGAAAATTAGTCAATGTGATTTAGCATATTAAATACAAAAGGAGGAAAACTACACAATCAAATCAAATGATGCAGAAAATGCATTTGACAAAATTCAACGTCTATTTATGAATAAAAGTAACCACTCAACAAATTAGGAATAGAAGTGTACTTTCTCAACAAAATACAAACTATACGTGAAAAATTCACAGCTAACACCCTACTTAATGGTGAAACACTGATTCCTTTTACTATAAGTTCAAAAACCAGACAGGCATTCCTGCTTTCATTGTTTACATTAAATAGTATTGAAAGTCTTAGCCAGAAAAATTAGGCAGGGTTGGGGAGGGGTGAAAAACATAGCCACATTGGAAATGAAGAAACAAATTATCTGTTGCATGTGACATGATCTTATATATACCACAAACATCAGTGGTGTTTCTATACAGTAACAATGCAAAATCTGAAAAGGAAATTATGTAATCAGTTGCATTCAAAATAGCATAAAATAATAGTACACATAGAAATAAACTTAACAAAGGGCATAAAATATGTACATTGACAATTACAAAACATTGTTGAAAGAAACTAAAGAAGACAGCCCTGGCGGGTGTAGCTCAGTGGATTGAGTGCCAGCCTGTGAACCAAAGGGTCACTGGATCGATTCCCAGTCAGGGCACATCCCTGGGTTACGAGCCAGGTCCCCAGTGCGGGGTGTGTGAGGGGCAGCCACACATTGATGTTTCTCTCCCTTTCTTTCTCTCTCCCATCTCCTCTCTAAAAGTGGATAAATAAAATCTTTTTTTTATATAAAAAAGAAACTAAAGAAGACATATAAATGGAAAGACATCCCATTTTCATACACTGGAAGACTTTATGTTGCTAAGATGGCATTACTAGTCAAAGTGATCTACAGATTCAATGCAATCTTATAAAAATTTCAATGACAATTACTACAGAAATGAAAAAAATATTAAAGTTTATGTGTAATCTCTGTGGACTTTGAACAGTTAAAACAAGTTGAAAAAGAACAAAAGTGGGAGACTAACACCTACTGATTTCAAAACTTATAACAAATCTGCAGTAATCAAAACAGTGTAATAATACTGGCATGAAGTCAGACATATTGATCATAGAATAGAGGGCCCAGAAGTAAATCCTTGCACACATTGTAAATGGTTTTTGAAAAGGTCTATAAGACTATTCAATGGGGGAAAAAGTCTTTTCAACAAACATTGTTGAGAAAACTGGACATCCACATGCAAAAACATAAACTTGGACCTTTAGATTATGCCATATAAAACTTGCTCAGAATAGACCATGTTTATAAACGTAAGGGCTAACACTATAAAACACTTAGAAAACATGTAGGAAAGATTCATAACTTTGACTTTGGCAGTGATTTCCTGGATATAACAACAAAAACACAGGCAACTTAAAAAAATAGATAAGATAGACTTCCTCAAAATTAAAAACATTTTTTGCATCAAAGCATACAATCAACAAAGTGAAAAAGCAACTCACAGAAAAGTAGAAATGTTTGCAGATCATATTATCTAATAGAGGGTTGATATCCAGCATACATAAAGAACAACTACAACTCAACAGCATAGAAAACCAAAAATCAAAGTGAAAATTTGTCAAAGGATTTAAATAGACATTTTTCCAAAGAAGACATACAGATGGCCAATAAACATGTGAAAAATGTTCACCATCACAAATAATTAGGTAAATGTTAGTCAAGATCACAATGAGGTGGCTCAGTTATTTGGAGTGACATCTGATACACCAAAAGGTTACAATTTCATCCCTGGATGAGGCACATATAGGAGACAACTGACCAATATTTCTCTCTCTCTCTCTCTCTCTCTCTCTCTCTCTCTCTCTCTCTCTCTCTCTCTCTCTCTTCCCTAAATCAATAAACATGTCCCCAGGTGAGGGGAAAAACCACAGTGAGATACGCTGTACACCTATTAGGATGGCTATTATCAAAAAATAGAAAATGGGAATTCCAGTCAAGATGGCAATGTAGGCAGACATGGCCCACCTCTTAGCACAATCACATCATCAAAATTACAACTAAAATTTAGAACAATCACCACTCAAAACCATCAGAAATAGAGTTGAATGGAAGCCCAATAGCTACAGAATTAAAGAAACCACATCATTCTAGACTGGTAGGAGGGGCGGAGACACAGGACAGACTGGTCCCATATTCATGTACAGTGGATAAAAATTTGGGATGGGTATCTCAGGAGCAGTGAGTCCCACCGTACTATAGGCCCCCAAGACCAGGGTGCCAGTTCCAGAAAGTTAAATCCTTGTAACATCTGGCTGTAAAAGCCAGTGGGGATTGAGCCAGTGGAAAAAACTTCTGGGTTCCCAAGCAGTTCCTCTTAAAGGGCCCATGCATGGACTTACTCAGACTCAATCCTTCTGAGCTCCAGTACCGGGGAAGCAGCTTGAAAGGCACCGAAGGTATACAGGGAGGAACTGAAGTGTCTGACATCAAGGTGAGAGCTGGGAGACAGCTCTCTCCCAGACAGAAAAGCAGGCAAGGGCATTGTACCTTTCTGAACCCTCCCCCAACACAACCACAGAGCCAGCAGGTGAGTCCCATATCTGAGACTCCATCAACATGCCTAACACTGTTTGCCCCACTCTGGAGATCCTCAGAGACTCCACCCAACCAATTTATAGGCCCAGTCCAGTGACTTTACCATATGAATGGCTGCTCTTGGTTAGTGCTTCACAAATTCCTAAATACTCCCAATAAAGCAAAAGTTGGTTTCGCTGAGCCCCCAGCTCCATACTTCTTGCTATGTAGTCCCAGGCCCAGCACTAGAAGCAGCCAGCCTAGATTCACAGCTTGGCTTCACTTGGGAATCTCTAAGCCCAGCTCAAGCAGTGGCCACTTCAGATTGCTTTATACCTCATGCAGGGTGGCCCCAGGGAAAACATGGGTTGAGACTGACCTTGGCCTGCACCACCCAGGAAACTCCAGAGCCTGTGCATTCAATGAACAGCTATAGACCACGTCAGAACACTCCCACCCTAGCCTTGTGCAGCTGATCCTCCACAGAGGGCAGGGGTTGGTGGTCAGTGGTCACAGCCAGTTCTTGAAGTTGACTGGCTTGAGGACATTGATCTGCCAAGAGCAATCAAGGCTCAACTACAAGAGGAGAGTGTACTCAGCCTGCATAAAGGGTGCACCTCAAGTACCCAGCTTGGATTGTAGGGGAGGCTGTGCCACTGCACCCTATAGGACACCTACTACATTAGGCCACACTACCAAGATGGAGTCACAGCAGCTCTACCTATACCTAGAAATAAATGTAAGGAGGCTCTTAAGTGTGAAGACAAAAAAACATGGTCCAAATGAAAAAACAGAACAAAAGCTCAGAAAAAGATATGGGGATATTCAATCTATCAGATGCAGAGTTCAAAACACTGGTTATTAAGTTGCTCAAGGAACTTAGTGAGGACTTCAACAGCATAAAAAAGATCCAGTCTGAAACAAAGGATGCACTAATTGAAATAAAGAACAATTTACAGGGAAACAACACTACAGTGGATAAAGCTAAGAATCAAATCACTACTTTGGAACACAAGGAAGCAAAAAACAACCAAACAGAACAACAAAAAGAATAAGATCCAAAAAAAAAAAAAAAAAATGAGGGTAGAGTTAGCAGCCTCTGGGACAACTTCAAGCATTCCAACATCTGCATCTTAAGGGTTCCAGAAGGAGAACAAGAAGAGCAAGAAATTGGAAATCCATTTGAAAAAATAATGAAAGAAAACTTCCCAAATTTGGTGAAGGAAATAACAGGCAAATCCAGTAAGCACAGAGAGTCCCAAATAAGATAGAGGCAAAGAGGCCCACTCCAAGACACATCATAATTAAAATGTCAATGGTTAAAGATAAAGAAAGAATCTTTTTAAGTATATTTTACTGATTATGCTTTTACAGTTGTCCCATTTTTTCCTTCCCTTTATTCCCCTCTGCCCTGAACCCCCCTCCCTCCAGCATTCTCTCCCTTAGTTCATCCATGGGTCATACATATATGTTCTTTGGCTTCTCCATTTCCTGTACTATTCTTAACCTCCCCCTGTCTATTTTGTAACTACTTATTGCAATTTGATTTGCATTTCCCTAATAGTTAGCAAAGTTGATTATCTTTTCATATATCTGTTGGCCATGTACATGCTTTCTTGTGAGAAATGTCTGTTCAGGTCCTCTGCCCACTTTTTAATTTGATTTTTTTTGTCTCTTTGGTGTTGAGTTGTATAACTTCTTTATATATTTTGGATATTAACCCCTTGTGGGAGGTGCTGTTTGCTATATCTTCTCCCACTTGGTTGGTTGCCTTTGTTGGTGGTGGTAGTGGTGGGTTTTTTTGCTGTGCAGCTTTTTAGTTTGATATAGTCCCATTTATTTATTTTTGCTTAACTATGTTTTCTCCATGTAATTTATTGTTTCAGATCTTATATTTAAGTCTTTGATTCATTTTGAATTAAATTTTGCACATGAAGACAAACTGTATTATAGTTTCATTTTTTTTTTGCATGTAGCTTCCCAATTTTCCCAGCATTATTTATTAAAGAGGCATTCTTTTCCCCATTGTATTTTTTGGTTCCTTTGGTTTTATTTCTGGGCTCTCAGTCTATCCCATTTGTGTATCTGTTTTTCCACCAATACCATGCTGTTTTGACTATTGTTGCTCTGTAGTATAACTTGAAGTCAGGTAGTGTGATGGCCCCAGCCTTGTTCCTTTTTTCTGAGGAGTGGTTATATTAACATCACATGAAGTAGTCTTCTGAGTAAAGAAAATTACTGAGGATAAGGAAGAAGGTTATATATGATAAAGTATCAATCTACTAAGAAGATGTAACAATCCTAAATGGGGTTCCACCAAACAACAGAGCTCTAAAATACATAAAGTAAAACTGATAAAGCCAGGAACAATAGTGTGATGATTGTGAGGCAGAGGAGAGGGATGGGTGGAGATGGAAGATGGTATGGGGGGATAAATGGTAATGGAAAAATACATAAAATAATGTAAAAGTTTAAAAACTGATAAGCTAAAAAACAGAAGTAAATTAATCCACAATTTTAGTTGGAGATTTCAACATTCCACTCTCAGCAATTGATAAAATTACTACACAGAAAGTTAGTAAGTATATAGAAAAACTTGGTGGTCTAGTATCTTTTTTTTTTGCATGTAACTGTCCAGGTCTCCCAGCACCATTTGTTGAAGAGGTTACTTTTACTCCATTTTATGTTCCTGCTCCCTTTGTCAAATATTAATTGACCATAGAGCTGTGAGTTTATTTCTGGGCTCTCTAATCTGTTCTATTGATTTAGGTGGCTCTTCTTGTGCCAGTTCCACACTGTTTTGATTACAGTGGCTTTGTAATATAGTTTGATATCAGAAATTGTGATCCCTGAAACTTCATTCTTCTTTCTAAAAACTGGTGAGGCTATTTAAGGTCATCTGTGCTTCCAATAAATTTTTGAAGTGTTTGTTCTATATCTGTGAAATATGTCATTGGCATTTTAATAGGAATTTCATTGAATCTATAAATTGCTTGGGGTAGTATGGACATTTTAATCATGTTAATTCTTCCAATCCCAGAACTGGTATATGCTTCCATTTATTTGTGTCTTCCTTAATTACTTTCTTCAGTGTTCTGTAGTTTTCTGAGCAGAGGCCACCAACTTACACCATACACAAAAATAAACTAAAGATGGATAAAAGACATGTATAAGTCATGATGCCATAAAAGTCCTAGAGGAGAACATAGGCAGGAAAATGTCAGATATCCTACACAACAATATTTTCACCAATATGTCCCCTAGATCAAGGGATATAAAGGAAAGAATGAACAAATGGGACTACATCAAATTAAAAGGCTTCTGCACAGCTAAAGAAAACATCAGCAAAATGAAAAGGGAACCAACCATATGCGAACATATATTTGCCAGTGATACTTTGGACAAGGGTTTGATCTCCAAAATTTATAAAGAACTCACATGACTCCACTCCAGGAAGACAAACAATCCAGTTAAAAATAGGCAAAGCGCCTGAATAGTCACATCTCCAAAGAGGACATACAGAGGGCCCATAAACATATGAAAGGATGCTCAACATCACTAGCCATCAGAGAGATGCTAATTAAAACCACAATGAGATTAAAACCACTTCACACTGGTCAGAATGGCCATCATAAACACATCAACAAAAAACAAGTGCTGGCAAGTATGTGGAGAAAAGGGAACCCTAGTACACTGTTGGTGGGACTGCAGACTGGTGCAATCTGTGGAAAACAGTATGGAATTTCTTCAAAAAATTAAAAATGTAATTGCCTTCTGACCCAGTGATTTTTCTGCTGGTATTATACCCCAAGAATTCTGAAACACCAAGAAAAGATCTATTTCTTGGTAAATGAATTGAAAAGATCTATTCATAGCCTTGGCTGGTGTGGCTCAGTGGGTTGAGCACCAGTCTGTGAAGTGAAAGGTTGCTGGTTCAATTCCAAGTCAAGGTATATGCCTGGGTTGTGGGCCAGATCCCCTGTTGGGGGTGTGTGTGAGGTAACCAATCAATGTTTCTCTCACACATCAATGTTTCTCCCCCTCTCTCTAAAAATAAAAGAAATAAAATTTAAAAAAGGAATCTATGTATCCCAATGTTCATAGCAGCATTATTTATAATAGCCAAGTGCTGGAAACAGCCTAAATGCCCATCAGTAAATGAGTGGATCAAAAAAATAAAAAAGCAGTAGTACATTTACAGAATGGAATACTACACAGCAGAAAGAAAGAAGGAACTCCTACCTTTCACAACAGCATGGATGGAACTGGAGAGTATTATTCTAAGTGAAATAAGCCAGGAGGTGAAAAACAAATACCATATCATCTCACCTATAAGTGGAACCTAATCAACAAAATAAATAAGTGAGCAAAACTGAACCAGAGACATGGAATCTGACAGTGACCAGAGGGGATTGGAGAGGAAGATAATAGGGGAAAGAAGGGGAAGGGTCAAGTCAAGGATCATGTATAAAGGACCCATGGACAAGGACATAGATGGAGGGAGGATTGAATGTGGTAGAGGGGGTTGGCAGGACAAGGGAGAGGAAGGACGACAACTGTAATTGAACAACAATAAAATTTTTTAATGAAAAACTCAATCACACCATTAACCAACAGGATCTATTTGACATAAACAGAACACTCAATAGAAAACTACACATTTGATTCAAGTGTACATGGGACATTCACCAATGTAGACCTTATTCTGAGTCAGAACACAGATATTAGCAAATATGAAGAATCCAAATCACATGGATGCCTTAAAAAGGAAGGAAATCCTGTCACATCTTACAGCATGGATGAACCTTGAGGACATTATGATAAATGAAATAAGCCAGCTACAAAAAGACAAATACTTTATGATTCCATTTACATGAGGTATATAGAGTAGTCAAATTCATAGAAACCAAAAGTGGAATGGTGGTTACCAGGGCCTGGAGGGTAAAGCAATGAGGAGTTGTTGTTTAATGGGTACAAAGTCTCAGTTTTGAAAGATGAAAATGTTCTGGAGATGTGTTTCACAAGAATGTGAATGTGCTTAACACTACTGAACTATACATTTAGAATGGTTGAAATGGCTTTTAAAAAATCACGTGGACTATGTATTCTGAGCATAATGGAATTAAACTAGAAAATATAAAAGATAAACAACAGGAAAATCTGAAAATATTTGGAAATTAAGCAACACACTCCAAATAACCCATGGGTTAAATAAAAATCATCAAGGAAAAAATTAAGTACATAGAAATTAATAAAATGAAAATATAACGTCAAAATCTCTGGGACCCAATTAAAGCAGTGCTGAGAATGAAAGTTGTGGCCCTATGTACTTGTAGTGAAACATAAAAAAACCCTCAGATCAAAAATCCAAGTTCCTACCTCAAGAAAATTGGTAACAGAGCAAACCAAATAGAAGGAAGGAAATAATAAATGAAAGAGCAGAAACAAAAAAAAATGAAAAAAAATAGAGAAAATTAATATAAAAAATTGGTTCTTTAAAGAAATCAATAAAATTTATAAAAATCTAAGAAGATTGATCAAGACAAAAAGAAAGAAGACATAAGTCACAAATATCAAGAAACAGTGTTTATGACAACACAACCAGAAGCTATTAAAAGGATAATAAAAAGAACAGAGTTGGTGGTCTCACATTTTCTGATTTCCTAACTTACTACAAAGCTTAGGCAATTAAAATAGTGTGGTACTGGCATAAAAACAGACATATAGGTCAATGGAATTGAATAAAGAACCCCCCATAAACACTTACATATATGGATAAATGATTTTTGATAAGGGCATCAAGACCACACAATGAAAAATGGACAATCTTTTCAACAGATGGTGTTGGGAAAACCAGATATTCACATGCAAAAGATTGAACTTGGGCCTTATCTTACACCATATAAAAAATTAACTCAAAATGGATCAAAAACCTAAACATAGAAGCTAAAACTGTAAAACTCTTAGAAGAAAACCTAGGGGTAAAATGTCCTGATATTGGGTTTGTTGATCATTTCCTGAATGTGACACCTAAAGCAAGCAATAAAAGAAAGCAAATAGATAAGGAAAACATATTTGCCAATGATACCTCAGACAATCATTTGATCTCCAAAATATATCAATAACTCACATAACTCCACTCCAGGAAGACAAACAACCCAATTAAAACATGGGCAAAGGACTTGAACAGACACTTGTCTAAAGAGGACATACAAAGGGTCCAGAGACATATGAAAAGATGCTCAGCATCACTAGCCATCAGAGAGATGCAAATTAAAACCACAGTGAGATACTACTTCACACCAGTGAGAATGGCCATGATAAATAAATCAACAAGCAACAAGTACTGATGAGGTTGTGGGGAAAAGGGAACACTAGTACACTGTTACTGGGAATGCAAACACGTGAAGCCACTGTGGGACATGATATGGAATTTCCTCAGAAAACTAAAAATGGAACTGCCTTTTGACCTGGCAATTCCACTGCTGGGATTATACCCTAATCCTGAATCCTGAAACACCAATCCAAAAGAACCTATGCACCCCAATGTTCACAGCAACACAATTTACAACAGCCAGGTGCTGGAAGCAACCTAAGTGCCCATCAGGAAATGAATGGATCAAAAAACAGTGGTACATCTATATGATGGAATACTGCACAGCAGAAAGAAAGGAGCTCTTACCCTTTGAGACAGCATGGATGGAACTGGGGAACATTATGCTAAGTGAAATAAGCCAGGCAGTAAAAGACAAATACCATATGATCTCACCTGTAAGTGGAACCTAATCAACAAAACAAACAAGCAAGCGAAATATAACCAGAGACATTGAAATAAAGAACAAATGGACAGTAACCAGCGGGGAGATGGGAGGGGATAATGGGAGTAAAAGGGTGAAGGGTTTTCAGGAACAACTTAAAGGACACATGGACAAAACCAAGGGTGTGGGATCAGGGAAGGGAGGTGGGGATGGCTGGGGGTGGGGGGAAGGCACACAACTGTACTTGAATAAAAATAAAATGAAAAATAAAAAAATAAAGGCAAACTTTTACATTAAAAAAAGAAAACATAAATTAGATTACATCAAAATTAAAATTTTCTGAGTATCAAAGGGCACAATCAACATGTGAAACCTGAGTAATGGGAGAAAATATTTGCAAATCTTAGATCTCATAAGGGGTTATGTACTATTTTACTAGGACTGCCATACCAAAAAATTACAGACTGGGTATGTCTTAGTCTTCTCCGACTGCCATAACAAAAACCCATAGACTCAGTGACTTAAATAACAGAAATTTACTTCCTCACAGTTCTGGACACCAGAAGCTTTGGTCAGAGCTCACTAACTGACTTGCAGACAGCCACCTTCTCACTGTGTCCTCACATGACCTTTCCTCAGCAAATGGAGAAAAATCTCCTTTTTTTTTTTTATAAGACTACCAATCCTACCAGATTAGGACCCCAACCTTATGACCTCATTTAACCTTATTTACTTCCTAAAAGTTCTATCTTTGAATACAGTCACATTGTACATTAGAACTACAACATAGAACTTTGGGGGACACATTTAGTCCATAATTGGATGGCTTAAATAGCAGAAACTTATTTTCTCACAGTTCTGGAGCATGTAAGTCAAAGATCAAGGTCCCAACAGGATTGGGTTCTTCTGAGGCCTCTCTCCTCAGCTTGCAGATGACCACCCTCTTGCCGACTCTTCACATGGTTCTCCTTCTGTATATGTACACCTTTGGTGTCCCTTTGTATGTCTAAATTACCTCTTATTATAAAGACACCAGTAAAATTGAATTATGACCAACACTAATGGCTTCATTTTAACTTAATCACCTCTTTAAAGGCCTTATCACCAAATATATTCACATTCTGAGATATGAAGGATGAGCTTCAACATGAATTTTTGGAGAATATACTCCCATAACAGGTCAATATCCAGAACATATAAAGATCTCTTATAATTCAACAATGACAAAAACAACCTCATTAAAAAATTGATAAGGGACATGAATAAACATTTTTCCAAAGAAGATATGAAAATGGCCACAAGGACATGAAAAGATGTTCAAGAAGATGCAGGTGTAGGGAGATACAGTTTGCCTCCTTGCACAACCAAAAGAAGGACAACAACAAATTTTAAAAAATAACCAGACTGCCAGAAAATCAAACTGTACAGAAGTCCGACAACCAAGGAGATAAAGAAGAAACACTCATCCAAACTGCACCACAGTGCACCAACTTGGGTTGCCCCGTACAGGTGAATACCTAAGTCTCTGTCCCTTACAACAAAACAGGCATGCTGAGACAAAAAAATATATGGCCCAAATGAAAGAACAGATCAAAGCTCCAGAAAAAAAATAGAACTAAGAGACAAAGAGATAGCCAACCTAACAGATGCACAGGTCAAAACTCTGGTAATCAGGATGTTCACAGAAATGGTTGAGTATGGTCACAAAATTGAGGAAGAAGTGAAGGCTACACAAAGAGAAATAAAGGAAAATGCACAGGGAACCTACAGTGACAGGGAGGAAACCAGGGCTCAGATCATTGTTTTGGGCCAGAAGGAAGAAATGAACATTCAATGAGAACAGAATGAAGAAATAAGAATTCAAAAAAATGAGGAGAGGCTTAGGAACCTCTGGGACAACTCTAAGTGTTCCAACATCTGAATCATAGGGGTGCCAGAAGGAGAAGAGGAAGACCAAGAAATTGGAAACTTATTTAAACAAATAATGAAGGAGAACTTCCCCAATCTGGCAAAGGAAATAGACTTCCCGGAAGTCCAGGAAGCTCAGAGAGTCCCAAAGAAGGTGGACCCAAGGAAGTACACACCAAGGCACGTCATAATTACATAGCCAAGATTAAAGATAAGGAGGGAGTCTTAAAAGCAGCAAGAGAAAAGGAGACAGTTGCCTACAAAGGAGTTCCTATTAGACTAGCAGCTGATTTCTCAAAAGAAACCTTACAGGCGAGAAAGGGCTAGAAAGAAGTATTCAAAGTCATGAAAGGCAAGGACCTACATCCAAGATTCCTCTATCCAGCAAAGCTATCATTTGCAATGGAAGGGCAAATAAAGTCCTTCCTAGATAAGGTCAAGTTAAAAGAGTTCATCATCACCAAGCCCTTATTGTATGAAATGTTAAAGAGACTTATCTAAGAAAAAAAGATAAAAATTATGAACAGTAAAATGACAACAAACTCACAATATCAACAACCAAACCTAAAAAAAAAAAAAAAAAAACCAAAGAACTAGAACAGGAACAGATTCACAGAAGTAGAGATCACATGGAGCATTGTCAGCAGGGAGTGGTGTGGGGAGGATGGTACAAAAAGGTAGAGGCAATAAGAAGCATATATGGTAGGTAAAAAATAGACAGGGAGAGGTTAAGAATAGTAGAAGAAATAGAGAAGCCAAAGAGCTTATACGTATGACCTGTGGACATGAACTAAGCAGGGGGAATGATGGTGGGAGAGGGGTTACAGGGTAGAGGGGAAAGGAGAGAAAAAATGGGACAACTGTAATAGCATAATCAATAAAATATATTTTTTAAAAAGAAAAGATGTTCAATATCACTAGTACTTAGGGAAAATGCTAATAAAAACCACAATGAAATACCACCTCGCAGTCACTAGGATATTAGGATGACTGTTATTTTCCCCCAACTTTTATATTTTGTTTCATTTTTTCATGTTTTTATTGTTGTTCAAGTACAGTTGTCTCCGTTTTGCCCACCACTGCCCCCAATGCCAGCCATCCCCACCTCCCACCCTCGATTGCAACTCCCTTTGGCTTCATCCATATGTCCTTTATACATGTTCCTTGATGACACTTCCCCCTTTCCCCTCTGTTATACCCCCACCCACCTCCCCTCTGGTTACTGTCAGTGTGTTCTTTTTTTCAATGTCTCTGGTTATATTTTTCTTGCTTGTTTGTTTTGTTGATTAGATTCCACTTGTAAGTGAGATCATATGGTATTTGTCATTCATGGACTGGCTTATTTCACTGAGCATAATACTCTCCAGTTCCATCCATGCTGTCTCAAAGGGTAGGAGCTCTTTTTTCTTTCCGCTGCATAGTATTCTATTGTGTAAATGTACCACTGTTTTTTGATCCATTCATTTCCTGATGGGCACTTAGGTTGCTTCCAGCACTTGGCCATTGTGCATTGTGCTGCTATGAACACTGGGGTGCATAGGTTCTTTTGAATTGATTTTTTTTAAAGGGAAAGGAAATTTGTTAGTGAGTTTGTGGGAAAATCGAAACTGTGCACACTGTGGTGATAATGTAAAATACTGCAGCAACTATGAAAAACAGTATGGTACTTTCTGAAAAAATTGAAAATAGAATTACCATGTAATTCAGCAATTCCACTTCTGGGTATATATCCAAAACAATTAAAATCAGGGTCTCAAGGAGATATTTGTACACCCATGCTCATACAGCATTTTCCATAATAGCCAAAATGTGGAAGCAACCCAGGTGTCCATTGATGTATGAATATGGTATATTAATACATGGAACATTATTCAGCCATAAGAAGGAAGGAAATTATGGTATATGCTACACAGTGGGCTAACCTTGAGGACAATATGCTAAATGAAACATAGCAGTCACAAAAAGACAAATACTTTATGTTTCCACTTATATGAAGTATTTAGAGTAGTCAAATTCATAGAGACATAGAGTAGAATGGTGGTTTCCAAGGCCTTGGGGAAGGGCAATGGCAGTTGTTTAATGGGTACAGATGCTTAGTTTTGCAAGACAAAATAGTTCTTGAGATTGCTTTTACAACACCGTGAATTTATTTAACACTGCTGAACTGTACACTTAAGAATGGTTAAGATAGTAAATTTTATGTTATGTATATTTTACCACAGTTATAAAAATTCAAAAAATATCGGGGTAGTGAGGTTGGGGGCAGGAATGGATACAACTGTACTTGAACAACAATAAAAAATTCAAAAAATAAAAGATACTAAAAAGAAATTTATGTTCACTTAATTTGACGGCTTAGTAGAAATTGACCAATCCTCAAAACCCACAAACTACTAAAACACAGCCAAGAAAATATAAACAACCTGAATACACATTAAAAAAATAAATGTGTATTAAAATTTCCCAAAAAAGAAAACTCCAGGACCAGATGGTTTCATTGGTTAATTTTATCAAATATTCAAAGAAAATAACACCAATTTTACATAAACATGGGTGGAAGAAGAGGGAACACTTCCAAATTCATTTAATGAAGGCAGAAATACACTGTCACCAAACAACACAAAGACAGTATACAAAAAAGACTACAAATCAATATCCCTCCTACATACAGATTCAAGAACATCACCCCCCACACAAATTTTGACAAATGAAATTCAATAATGTATAAAAAGGGTAATATATCACAACCAAATTTTACTCCAGGTATGCAAGTCTGGTTCAATATTTTAAAATATGTCAGTCACTGTGCCCCAACCTGTCAATAGGATAAAAAAAAATAATATTTATCATCATATTGTTACCAGACGGGGTCTGGGCCAAGAACATGTCTGCCTCAGGCTCATTGGTGGTGTGTTGGTTCTGGAATTCATGCAAGAAAGATTTTACAACATGAGTCTAGGTGATTTAGAGAAGATGTTTATTAAAGCTGAGGATAATAAAACAAAGAAAGGGCTTCAGAAACAGACTTGTAGACACACAGAACATTTTTTTTATTATTGTTCAAGTACAAATGTCTCCATTTAACATTTTGACAATACTGCAATATTTGGTTTTTTAGATTCCACACATAAGTGAAATCATATGACATTCATCTTTGTCTGACTTATTTCACTCAGCATAATACCCTCTAGGTCCATCCATGTTGTTGTGAATGAAGAGATTTCATTTTAATTTATGACTGCTCTCCATTGTGTATATGCACCACTTCTTCTTTATCCATTTACCTACTGATGGGCACTTAAGTTGCTTCCATATCTTGGCTGTTGTAATGGTACAATGAACAAATGGATGCACCTGTCTTTTTGATTTACTGTTTTTGGTTTCGGGGGAATAAATACTCAGAAGTGGAATTGTTGGGTCCTTCCTTGTCTCTTGTTATAGCTTTTGCTTTAAAGTCTTGGAAAAATAGGTATGGTACATTTACACAATGGAATACTACTCTACCATAAAAAAGAAGAAAATTTTACCCTTTGCAATAGCATGGATGGGCCTGTAGAACATTATACTGAGTGAGATAAGCTAGTTAGAGAAAGACAAATATCATATGATTTCACTCATATGTGAAATCTCATCAACAAACTGAACTGACAAGCAAAATAGAGACAAAGTCACAGAGAACAAGGTGACAACTCTGGGAGATTGGGGGATGGAGGAATTGAGCAAAAAAGAAAAATGACTCATAGACATGGACAACAGTGTGGTGATTGAGGGGGATGAGGTGGGTGGAGGTGGAAGAGAGTATAAGAGGAATCAATGGTAATGGAAAAAATACAATAAAAATGAACTATTAAAAAAGAAAATTCTTTTTTCAAATTTTAAAAAATAAATGAGCAAGCAAACCAGACACAGACTCATAGGTACATATGAGTCTGTGATGGTTGGCAGGCAGGAGGGGGTTTAGGGGTCTGGGTGAAAATAATGAAGGGATTAAGAATTACAAATTGGTAGTTATAGAATATTAATGGGGATGCAATGTACAGCATAAGGAATCTAGTCAATAATATTGTAATAACTGCATATGGTGTCAGATGGATACCAGATTTATTGGGGTGATCACTTTGTAAGTTATATGAATGCTTAATCACTGGGTTTTATACCTGAATCTAATATAATATTGTATGTCAACTTCAGTTAAAAGTAAAAAATATTTTTTATAATCTACTTCCAACCAAGATGGAGGTATAGGTAGATACACTGTGCCTCCTTGCACAACCAAAGAAGGACAACAACAAATATAAAAACAACAACAACAACAAAAACCCAGAACTGACAGAAAAGTGACCTGTATGGAAGTTTGACAACCAAGGAGTTAAAGAAGAAACATTCATCCAGACCAGTAGGAGGGGCTGGGATGGGCAACCAGGGCAGAGAGGACTCACAGGAAGGCATTGGCTAGAGGACTGGGGCAGGCAAAGCGGTGGCTGATGGGCCGGGCAGTCTCACATTTGCATGCAGATAAACTGGGAGGAACAACTGGGGAGAGAGACAGACCACACAACCCAGGGTTCCAGTGTGGGAAATAAAGCCTCATAACCTCTGACAGATAAAACCTGTCAGGGTTGAGGTGTCAGGAGAAACTCCCAGCCTCACAGGAGAGTTAGTTGGAGAGACCCATGGGGTCCTAGAATGGCCACAAACCCACCCACCTGGAAATCAGCACGAGGAGGACCCAATTTGCTTGTGGACAAAGGGGGAAGTGACGGAAGACCAGCCAAGAGCAGAGCAAGAGGCATTGTTCCCTCAGACCCCTTCCCCACATATAGTGCCACAATGCAGCGATGTGGGTTGCTTAGCCCTATCAAATACGTAGGGCTCCACCCCTTACTACATTAACAGGCATACTGAGACAAAAAAAAAAATGGCCCAAATGAAAGAACACATCAAAGGTCCAGAAAAAATACAACTAAGCAGTGAAGAAATAGCCAACCAATCAGATACACAATTCAAAACATTGGTAATCAGGATACTCACAGAAATGGTTGAGTATGGTCACAAAATAGAGGGAAAAGTGAAATAAAGGAAAATGTACACGGAACCAACTGTGAAGGAAAGGAAACCAGGGCTAAAATTAACAGTTTGGAGCAGAAGTGAGAAACAAACATTCAACCAGAACAGAATGAAGAAACAAGAATTAAAAAAAAAATGAGGAGAGGCTTAGGAATCTCTGGGACAACTTCAAATGTTCTAAGATCCAAATCATAGGGGTGCCAGAAGGAGAAGAGGAAGACCGAGAAATTGAAAACTTATTTGAACAAATAATGAAGGAGAGCTTCCCCAATCTGGCACAGGAAATAGACTTCCCGGAAGTCCAGGAAGCTCAGAGAGTCCCAAAGGTGGGCCCAAGGAGGAACACACCAAGGCGCATCATAATTACATTAGGCAAGATTAAAGATAAGGAGAGAATCTTAAGAGCAGCAAGAGAAAAGGAGACAGTTACCTACAAAGGAGTTCCCATCAGACAATCAGCTGATTTCTCAAAAGAGATATTGCAGGCAAGAAGGGGCTGGAAAAAGTATTTGAAATCATGAAAGGCAAGGACCTACATTCAAGAATCCTCTGTACAGCAAAGCTATCATTTAAAATAGGAGAGCAGATAAAGTGCTTCTCAGATAAAGTCAAGTTTAAAGGAGTTCATCATCACCCAACCCTTATGATATGAAATGTTAAAGGGACTTATCTAAGAAAAAGAAGAAGATAAAAATTGTGAACAGTAAAATGACAACAAACTCACAATATCAACAACCAAACCTAAAAACAAACTAAGCAAACAGCTATAACAAGAACAGAATCACAGAAATGGAGACCACATGGAGGGATATCAGCAGGGAGGGGGAGGATGGAATGGAGAATAAGGTACAGGGAATAAGTAGCATAAATGGTAGGTACAAAATAGACAGGGGGAGGTTAAGAATAGTGTAGGAAATGGGGAAGCCAAAGAACTTACAGGTACAACCCATGGATGTGAACTAAGAGGAGGGGAATGCGGGTGGGAGGGGGTGTGCAGGGCAGAGGGGAATAAAGAGGGGGGAATGGGACAACTGTAATAGCATAATCAATAAAATATATTTAAAAATGAAATAATAAGAAAGAATTAAAAATGAAATTTAAATTATCATCAGATTTCAACACAAACATCTCATACCAGAGGAAAATGGGGCTACGTTTAATATATAAAAGGTAAAGGGGGGGCAAATACATGCTGATAGAAGATGATAGACTTTGGGTGCTAGGCACACAATGCAATATACAGATCATGTTGTCAGAGAAATGTACACTTGAAACATATATGACCAATATTAACCAATGTCACCCCAATAACTTTAATTAAAAAAAGAAATAAGGTGTGAGCTAAGGATTTTATATCCAGAAAAACTGACTTTCAGGTATTAATAAATCAGAGAAACTATTATCAATATGCACAACTCAGAACATCATTCTCAGGAGCCCTTCCTGAAGAAGAATCTACTACAGAATCAGCTCTAAATATATGTTTATAACTAGATATTAGGACTGGTTGTGAGCATTAAATATATAATTATTGTAGAACTAAAAATCAACATGGGTTAAGTGGGAGAGAGTATTATGTAGGTTATATGCTTGGATAATGGGAATATAATATGACATTTTAACAATTGTTGTCAGAGGAAATGGGAAGAAAATATGCCAAAAATGCTTTAATACATCCAGTAATTATATTGGTAGTATTATCAGTATAAATATAAGTGATAAAGAAGTGAAAAAGATGAAGGAAGAGATCTATAACTTTGTGGACAATATTTAATATAGTGTCAAGGGATTCATATTTGGATGATAAAGCTACAAAAATATTATAAGGAAGCAACTACTATAAAATTCAGGATAATGGTTTCTTTATTGAAGCAGGAGGGCCTGTGAATGGGGTGTGGCACATGAAAGGGGCTTGTTGGGTGACTGGCAAAGTTCTAGTTCATACCTGAATGGTTTTCACATTATAATAATTCATTAAGCCATGCATTTGCTGGCTTACAGGTGTCCCAGTTTTTCCTGCTTTTCTCCCCTCAACCCAGAGACCCTCACTCCCTCAGGCAATCCTCACACAATTTTTCAAATTATTTAGAAGAAACTGATTTGAAAAACGTGTTCTTAGGTTGAAAACATTGACAGGAACATAAACTTTGTTTCTCGTGCAAGATAGACTTCTATGTATTGCATTGCTATTATGAATTGTTATACTCTTTCTTCATATAAATCTAGCCTTGGAAGTATCATCTGTACAACCATTATCTTGTACAGTCCAAAACCTGAAAAATTGTTGCCATGTCCTGTGAAAATAGTCTCTAAAATAGATATGTAATTCTCACTGGTTGTCTTATTTGATGAAATTTTGCCTTGGTAATAACGTTGTGATTGACATGTCTATATTTTTTAATTATATTTTATTGATTATGCTCTTACAGTTGTCCCATTTCCCCCCTTCATTCCCCTCCACCCTGCACACCCTCTCCCACCCACATTCCCCCCCTTTAGTTCATGTCCATGTCTCATTGGTTCTTTAGCTTCTACATTTCCCACACTACTCTTGCCCTCCACCTGTCTATTTTCTACCTACCATCTATGCTACTTATTGTCTGTACCTTTTCCCCCTCTCTCCTCCTCCCACTCTCCTGTTGCTAACCCTCCATGTGATCTCCATTTCTGTGGTTCTGTTCCTGTTTTGGTTGTTTGCTTAGTTTGTTTGTTTTTGTTTTAGGTGTGGTTGTTAGTAATTTTGAGTTTGCTGTCATTTTACTATACTGTTTTCTATCTTCTTTTTCTTAGATAAGTCCCTTTACCATTTCATACAATAAGGGCTTGGTGATTGTGAACTCCTTGAACTTGACCTTATCTGAGAAGCACTTGATCTGCCCTTCCATTCTAAATGAAAGCTTTGCTGGATACAGCAATCTTGGATGTAGGTCCTTGACTTTCATGACTTGGAATACTTCTTTCCAAAGGCTTTAAAATAACTACTTGTAAGTTTGCCCTATCAAATCAGAAGTCAATCATTGATACTTTCTTCACTTCCCATATCAATGATTTTTCAAAGGTCTCCTTTGAAATTTTTCTCATTTTAACAAAAATCACATTACAAGATGTATAACTCTGTAATAATGATAATAAATGAACTATTAGACACAGCAAGATTGGATCTCACAATTGTTTATCAAAAGAAGCCAGAGACAAAAGACTATATCATTGTATATAACTCCATTTATATATAGTTCAAAAAAGACAAAACTAACCTAAAAATTTTAAATTTAGGATATTGGATAATATTTAGAGAGACTTAGTGGCCAGGACAGAGCATGACAGGGAATCTAAAAAGGAGAAATAAATGGATAATACTTTGAGGTAGAGCTGGGATTTTATCATTACAGGAGTAGGTGCTACCAACCTATCGGGTATTTGGAGTTGCATTTTATTTTTTAATTTGTTATTTTTCCCTGTGTACTTTGTTCCATTTAGAACTTCATAGGAAGTACTTACAGTGGTCTGGGGCAATATTTCATTATCTCTGTGCCCTCTGACAATCATATCACCTTTTTTATTGTTGCTCAAGTACAGTTGTCTCCACTTGCGCCCCACTACACATCCCTGCCTCACCCATCCCCTCCTCCCACTCTCTATCCTACCCCCCTTTGGTCTTGTCCATGGGTCCTTTACACATGTTCCTTGATGACCCTTCCCTTTCCTCCCCGCATTATCCCCTCCCCCTTCCTCTCTGATTACTGTCAGTTTGTTCTTTATTTCAATGTCTCTGGTTCTATTTTGTTTGTTTGTTTGTTTTGTTGATTAGGTTCCACTTATAGGTGAAATCGTATGGTATTTGTCTTTCACCGCCTGGTATCATCTTTTTAAAAAATATATTTTTATTTTAATTGTTGTTGAAGTACAATTTTCTGTCTTTTACTCCCATCCCAGCCCACCCACCCAGCCATCCCCCCTCCCTCCCATTTTCACCCCCCCTTGTTTTCATCCATGTGTCTTTCATACTTGTTCCTGTTGATCTTAATACCATAAAATTATACCAAAATAAATCAAATTCTTGGGAGACTCAGAAGACTTACTCATCAAAATGGGGGAAGAAAAACAGTGCTACCACAGCAAAACTTCTAATTCAAAAGATAAAAAAGAAACCTTTAGCTAAGCATCATCAGTTCTGTGTACATGCATATATTGTATCCAACCGGGCACATAAGTGACAGGACAGTGATTCTCATGGTCATCAGTTGTTGGATACATCCTCGGAAGAGAAATAAGTCTCTCGTCAGAAAATCTCTCCCCTGGCAGATTTCACTTGTCCTTGTCCTTCAGGGACAGTCCTGAGAAGACAGTATGTACACATCAGCATATCTCTGCCTGGGGCTGGCATCTTTCTCCCAGGCCCTTGGGATTTCCAGAGGAGCTAGGATTCTCTGCCATGCTGGGTTAAGTCAGACACAAGCTCCTGTTCTCAAGGCTTGGGTTTTTTTTTTTTTTTCTGGTGACACAACTCCTGCTGGTGATCTGTCAATTTTGATTTTGTTTTGGAAGACTCTTGCCCACAAGGTGATGCCAGAAATTGATCCACTATCTTCTAGCACTCAGATTTGGGAATGAAACCACTGAAGTTAGTTTGATACCTTTTTCTTTTCTAGGTAGCCCTTTCTGTGAAAAATCAGTGTGGTGGTTCGGAATCATATAGATCTGATTTTTTAAAGCCTTTTAAAAACTTTTCATTATAAAATATTGTAGATTAACAGGCATAGATATTATTTTGAGTCTTGGCTCTGCTACTTGTCAGCTGTGACCTTGGCAAGTTAAACTCTCTGAACCTAAATTAACTCCTCATAACATTTTCTCCACTGCATTTATCACTATGCCCAACTCCCAGGACCATGCACTTGCCAACACTGATCCCCATCCATAGAAGCATGCCATGATTTAGAAACAGTACCTGACCATTCAGCATCCTCTCCATTTCCCCAGACCCAGTGCACTAGGCAATACCACTGCATCTACACTTACACTATGAAGGTCCTTGAAGTTTCTAGGACCAGAAACACATGGTCTATTATGCTGGCTCTAGAATTTCTCTAACAGTTTGCAACAAAATTTTCAGTATTATCTCCCCACCACTCCCCCTCACTCCAGCCAAACCCACTTCCCTCCCTTGCTTCCACCCTCCCCCTTGGCTTTGTCCATGTGTCGGGGGGAGTAGCGGGGAGAAAATGCAGACAACTGTAATTGAACAACAATAAAGTAATTTTTAAAAATACTTATAAGAATACATATATACAGATGATGGGCAAAAGTATTTTGTAATTGTAAAAAATAATACAATAACAAACTTTTGCATACTCAAAAATTTTTTTTTCAGTATTAGTGTCCATTAACCTACGATTAGGTTTTACTGTCTTCACAATCTAGTGACATAGCTCATTCCATCCTACTTCCAATTCCTGTTTTCCTTTTCACAGTCAGATCATTGCATTTTCTCATTGTTCCTCTCTTTCTAATGCTCTGGATTACCCTCCCTTCGTATACTGCTTTATACTCCTTCTTCTTGCTCTCTCAGATCTTTACAACATGCTCCCTGGGACTTCTGCTCTGTGGAGCACAAATTCTCTTACATTCTCAACTTTTCTCTTTCTGCTTTGATTCAACCATAGCTATGTCCAGTCACCCTTTATCTATATCAGTGCTCTACAGTGAGGCGGCCAGGGCTGCTCATTCTTGCACTCCCCACATGTAACAGAGTGGAGACATAAAGATAGTGTCATTATGACTCCACAGTACTACCGACAACAAATACTCCCCCTCCATCATAAAAGGGCCATGGTTCCTTGAGGCTTCTGCCACTTAGCTCTACCATTCTTCATCACTGATCCTTACAAACCTATAAGACACACACTGTTTATACATTTATAACTTTGGCACTTGGTTCACACTCCTCTTCATCTCAACTCCTCCCATCATCATAGATAAATTCAATATTCAACATATCCAACAACTTTGTTCCCCTTTACATGACCTCATCTCTAATGTGCTTTTCCTCCACTTATCTTGTTTTTTTTTCTTATTCTTGTACCTATACAGTTGTCTCTATTTTCCCCCTGCCACTCCCCACAGTGCCACCCATCCCCACCTCCCACCCTTGATCCCACCGTCCTTTGGCTTTGTCCATATGTCCTTTATACATATTCCTTGATGACCCTTCCTTTTTCTCCCTCCCCCCATTAGACCCTCCCACCTCCTCTCTGGTTACTGTCAATGTGTTCTTTATTTCAATGTCTCTAATTATATTCTGCTTGCTTGTTTGTTTTGTTGATTAGTTTCCAATCATAGGCAAAATCATATAGTATCTGTCTCTCATCACCTGTGTTATTTCACTTAGCATTATGCTCTCCAGCTCCATTCGTGCTGTTGCAAAGGGCAGGAGCTCCTTCTTTCTTTCTGCTATGTAGTATTCCATCACATAAATGTACCACAATTTTTTTATTCACTAACTTACCGATGGGCACTTAGGTTGCTTCCAGCACTTGGCTATTGTAAATTATGCTGCTATGAACATTGGGGTGCATAGGTTCTTTTGGATTGGTGTTTCAGGATTCAGGATTAGGGTATAATCCCAGCAGTGGAATTGC
>PVKM010013722.1:0-29907 GCA_004027735.1 Carollia perspicillata | reverse complement strand
AGCCACTCAGATGTTCGATCACAAAGTAAGACTTCGAAGACATTAAGTGGGACAACTCTCTCCGAGTACGAGGACTGTGACTACTCAGAGAAAGCTGACTATTTAGGCTTTGTCTCCCCAAGGAGGGAAGAGGGGAAAGGGCTTGGGCTGCACCACGAGGAATTTAGTTTAGAACTCAAGACCTCCTGACACTGGGACTGAACCTTGCAGCAGGTTGTAGAAGTTGCTCCGAAGTCTCTTCGTGGGATCGCAGGACTCGCCTGTCCATGGCTTCATAGTAGGACCTTGAGGAGTGCACCCTGGCAGTGCCGGCCCCCCTTTCTGAGAGGAGCTGCTGGCCGAGGGCTGCTGGGGCTGGGGGCCCGCAGGTGCCTCCCTGCAGCCAGGTGCGGCCCCTGTCAGGAGAAGGAGCAGGTCAGACCCAGGCATCAGTTTGGGAGCCCCCGAGGGCCTTCTCCACATCTCAGACCCCAGAGCAGCTCACAGCACTTCCTGTGGGCTTCAAGTTTACACCGCAGTGAACTTGAAAACTCCATCTGGCGTGGGCTGAGTCTAGAATTCTGGGATGAAAGATAATTTGCACAAAAGCAGAGGCAGGGTGGAAGTCTCGGAGTACTCGTGAAGTTTGGAGACCTAAAACCCTTTTCGTTTCTCTCTCACGTCGAACCAAATGGGTGAACAGATCGTTGCGGGTGGTTTGTGTGGTTTGTATCGTATTAGTCATCCTGCAGCGCTGCAGGACTCAGGCCACGCCCACCACCAGTTATATATACATTTTTGGTGGGAAAAGAATATCAACCAACCACACTATCTTGATTCAAACTCCCTTTTATGCTGTTAAAACTTTATCTTGTATAGGAAACATTTTATTACTCTTTTTTAAAATTTTATTTATTTGAGGGAAAGAGAGAGCGAGAAGAACAGAAACACTGATTTGCTGCGGTTACCTATGTATCATTGGTTGATTCTTGTGTGTGCCCTGAGCAGGGACTGAACCCACGCCCTTGGTGTACAGGGATGATGCTCTAACCTACTGGGCTACCCGGCCAGGGCCCTGATACTCTTTTAAAAGAATGATCCCTTGAATTGCCTTTACAAGTGACATTTGTATCACCTTTGAAAGTTTCCATTGGTATATAATTGTTACATTTATAAAGATCTGTGTGAAAATGTATTGACATAAATGTTGTCGAAGTCAAAACAGGGAAAAAAGAGAGACTTTCTTACTTAGTATGTGTTTTGGTATCATGATGATCCCCAAGTTTAGAACTGTGGGAAGCTACAAAGGATGTTGGTTTTACTTTTAACTCACATAAATTGTTTTTGAACCGGTAGTAAACAAGATAAGTAGGTCTTTCCTTGACTAGCTGTGCTTGTGTGTTTATCTGCGGGTGTGTTTTCTGCTCTATCTTCCTTTGTAGACTGATCACGTGTGTGAGTCCGATACCACGGGCTCCGAACAGGCCACGGTCGCCAGGAGAGGCGCTTGGTCTCTCACAGCTTTCACTGTGGCTGCCTCAGTGTCATGCACATAGACAGACGGACGAACTGATTGATTTTCTAGTAATTTAACTAGTGCATCTTCTGGTATGTAGTGGATATATGCACTTAACCGAGATACATTTAAATCAACTAATTTCCTGACTGGAAGCTAAATTGAAGAACTCAGGATTTTCTCTAAGAAGTGGACGGGTTCCTTGCCTTTACACTGAGTGCAGGGAACCAAGACCGACAACATCATCTGTGATCATGTCTTTGTTTTTAGTTTGGGGAAGATTTGCTTAAAGTGGAGCAGATTTCAGAACGACAAAACAAGTTCACTGGCAAGTCTGCTATCAAGCGTTCTCTCTGTTGAACTTGACTCTGTGCTTTGGCTGCATAAGCCAAACATATGTTCCCATCCAACCTCGTCTCGCTCGGAGTGATTGTCCTTATTTGTCCAAAAGTTTCACTCTCTCTCTCTCTCTTTTTTTTTTTGTACTTACTGTAGCCTTTAGCCCCATGTATTTTGGGGCAACAGGCACCCCAGGGATTTGGGGTGCCTCACAACTTTCATAGCTGAGAAACAGGCCACGCTATTTTAGTCATTTCTGTTGGTGGCAAGTTGGATGCCAGCTGTTTCAAAGGATCAAGTATCTTACTCTTCTGGAGCCACATGCCATGTAGATTTGTTTTCTGACACAGATGATGGAAAAGTCACTTAGACGCCCATGCGCCATAGTTTAAGCCAAATGCTCCCTGTCCACTGCTGGTAATTCCAGTAATCTCATGTTTCTCATGCAAAAGTCTTTAGCATATTCTATGAGCATGCTTTGCCTAAGAACAAAATGCTTTGGGTTGCTCAAATTGCATACACTTACTGAAATGGAAACACCACCCAGTCTTCCCCTCCTGTTGTAGGAAAAACCCCGTTGTTTTCTCCCATGTTTCTCCTCCCCACGTGTCCCCATCATTGCTCACACAGGACGCCTCGCTTCTGACACTCTGGTCACCAAATGGGAGGAGGCTCTTCCTCCCACCAGCAAGCCACTCTCTGTGACATGGGCTGGGTGCCCTATGATTCCACCTTTTCCGACAGTGTCTGTCTGAGGACCAAATGTCAGACCCCGCGGATTCAGGGCTTTGTCCCACAAGACCCACGCAGCCCCATTTCAGATGCCAGTCTTGGGTCCGATTCATTTGCTAGAGCCCCTCACAGAACTCACCAGTTGGTTAAACCATACAGAGACCTAGGGCCAGGTCTGGGAGGGGCCTGCATCAGAAGCTTCTGTCCCCAGGGCGCTGGAGTGTGTCACCATCCCTCGAAGTGGGCATGTTCCCCGTCCTGGAAGCTCTCTAGACCCCATACTTTGGGGATTTTACGGAGGTTTCATCATGTAGGCCCAATCAGTCATTAGTTACGGTTTCAGCCCTTCTCTCTTTTCAAGACTATGGGGGGCACATTTGTAAATTCCCAGCTTCTAAGCAGGGCTTGGCCCTTCCAGTGGCCAGCACCATCCAGGATCCAACCCAGAGTCTTCCCATTGGAACGAAAGACACTCCTATCACCCAGGAAATCCCAAGGGCGTCAGGAGTCCTGTGCCAAGAACCTGGGTCAGAGAGCAAATATTAGAACATTTATCAATCAGAAAATTACAAGGGTTTGAGAAGCTCTGTGCCAGGAACCAATATATGTATTTTCTATTACCTCACATTTATTTAATATAACTCATGGATTCAAATGTTTGGCACAGACAGTGAACTATTTTAGGTCAAAAATAATTTCCTAAAAAAGAATTGTATTATATGTTAACTTTTTAAAACTATTTCAGAGAATCATACAATTTAAGCAATAAACCTAATTTTTTTTTTGCATGAATTCCTTCTGCATTTGTTAAATAGTTTTCTCAACGCTTCTGTCAGTGATGTGAATCACTGGATTCCCAGTTATTTGATAAATGTGGAGCATGAAGTTTAATATATTTAGACTTGACAAAAGTCATCCAACAAGTGAGTCACAGCGAGAAACATCCAATACAAATATGACATTTCCCCTAAATTCCGATTAAGAAAAAAGAAATATGTGCTTAATATTTTTCAATTATTTTAACAGAGAGTCAAAAGAACGTTCTAATCAAATATCAGAGTTGGCCAGTGTCTAGAAGTGTTTAGAAACTGGGAATTTTTAGCCCCACCCACCCCATACTCTTGAGAAGGGAGAAGGGCGGAAAACGGAATTAATGATTGATCATGTCTACATAATGAAACCTCCATAAAAATCCCGAAAGGATGGGGTTTAAAGACTAGGTTTCCAAGTCTTTAATTCTCAGATGAGAAAGACAGACCTGGAGAGCAGACCTGTTAGGTGCCTATTCATCCACCTGGGACGTCAGCCAGTCACATCCCAGAGAAGCCCGTGCCAGCCCACCGCGAGCACCCAGAGCTGCCACCACCCTCGTCCATATGCCAGGCGTTGCCAAGTGCCAGACACTCTGCTCCTGTTTCATTCAATCCTTGCAACAATCCAGTGGACTTAACACCGCCATTTCCAGTTTTACAGAGAGGGAGAGGGAAAGGAAGGATATGAATTAGAGGGGTGAATTTACTTCCTCAACCCAGGTCTCCCTGACTTCAAAACCCTGTCTCTTTTCAACTACTCTGCCATGAAACAATGGTGCCATGGGGACCCAGTTGCCAAGTATGGAAGGTTTGAAGTCATGGGTGACAAGATCAAAGCAGAGTTTTTGGTGCAATAATGTGAACTGGTGTGTGGTTCTGGAGGGGAAGGGACTCCTTTCCTGCCTGGCAGAATGCCTTGGAATGGAGGGTGGAGGAGCTCTCGCACTTTGTTAAGGTCTTCTGTGCTCGAATTGTCCTGCTGCTGTCCTCCGAGTCTCTCTCCTTCTGCTCCCTGCCATCAACTCGGCTCAGAAGGAGGAGGGAAGAGGTAAGCAGGTGAATAAATACAACAGACCAGGGAGCTTTGCGCTGATTCATTCTACCAATCATCGTTGAGGAAATCTGTGTGCCAGACAGTATGGCTGACCTCATTGGACTTACATTTGTGCGTGTCTGTTCGTGTGTTGTGTGTGTCTGGGTGTGCACCTGAGTGTAGGATGCACATACACAAGGATCTTTATTTGACTACACGTCATTTTTCACAGGAATAGCTCCTCACATGGATGAGCACATGTGGGGGATGCTGATTAGTGTTTAGACACATTTCATAAAAGTTTCAGCAAGTTTCTGCTCAGTGCAGAGACTGAGAGTTTGAGTCCAGGAGACACTGGAGCCGGACTCAGATCTCACAGTTGATCAAAGGCCTCGCGGTACGAAAATGGCCGTTTGCAAAAATATAATCTCTAAAGACCCACGAACGCTTCATTTTTGTACATGTTGTAACTTTTTTTTTGCTGGAAATTTCATCCTGTAGGAGGCTAAACACTCCAGGGTACAGACAGGATGAAAAAAGTGAAACAGCACCGGTGGGGGAGCAAACAGCCAAACAAGGGCGAGGGAGAAACCTCTCGTGTTCTCACGCTCGGAAATAAATATGCAGGAAACTCTTAATCAGTGGAAGCCTGTCTTTCCTTTCTTTATTTTTTTCTCTTTTCTTCTCTTCTTTTTTCTTTCTTTTCTTTTCTTTTCTTTTCTTTCTTTCTTTCTTTCTTTCTTTCTTTCTTTCTTTCTTTCTTTCTTTCTTTCTTTCTTTCTTTGTAATTTCTTTCTTTCAAAGCTGTGGAGATATTTAAAAAAACAAAAACAAAAACAAAGTCCATCTGGAAACATTTTGAGCTAAGGCACTGTAAAAAATGTGTTGGATGATATATTGGAAGAAGAGTTGGTTTAAAGTAACACTAAAACTCAAAATGAGACAGTTTATGTCTCTGTTTTATGTCTGGAGGAAAGAAGTCCAACGCTATTAGTGAGGGTGTGCTCCACAAAGCCCTCTGGGCTCTAGGTGTCTCCTCTGCTGGTGTTTCATGACATGTGACCTCTCTCTTAAGGTCACCGCGCGGTCCAAGAAGGCTGCTTCAGCTCCAGCCATCGTGCCTCTTTTCAGGTAGCAGGGAGAAGGAGAAGGAGGGAGATAAGCTCACCTTCTCTGTTTAAGAATAGTCATCATAAGCTGTACAAATTACTTCTACTGACATCCCTGGGGCGAGAATCGAGACAGTTGGCTACACACAAATGCGAGAGGCCAGTGGAAAAAGAATCATTAGTCCCAGTAGCCAAATGCCCACCTAGTTGAGGATTTTGTGAGCATAGAAAACCAAAGCACAGACAGTGAGGGACAATGACAGAGACTCAGGTGCAGCAGACTCTCACTCTTCCCCAGCTGCAGGTCCCACATGCCTAGAATTTAAATGCAGAACGAGCATGACTTCATGAAACCTATTCTTTCCAACTTGTTCCTGAGATGCAAAAACACCTCTTCATGCCCAGAGACACCATGTGGGCAGAGACTGGCGCTGGGAAAAAGAGGCATGCCAAATGGGTTTGCGGCTCGCTCTGGGTTTTACTGAATTTTCACAGAAACAGCAGCATCGCTGCCACATGCCCCCTTCCCTTCATGAGGACGCCTTGCAAGTCCTGTGACAACTGAGGTCCCTTCAGGCACCTGGAATGCTGGTGCGGCTTCACAGGACTCGCTTCAGACACGGTTGGGACCCGCCACTGAACCCCTGCGACCTGACTTCCAGAGGACTTTCCTTTATGCAGTTTTAGGAGGTGTCATCCGCCCAGGAGGGGAGACTCTTGGCCAGCACAGCCTTTCTCCTTCCAGAGGCTCACTGACCCGGCCGCTGTGAAAGGGCCAAGTTTGTCAGCGGGAAAAGAATTTTCAGAAGAATCATGAAGTAAACTGTTTTGCCATGCACTGAATATTGACCCTTCGTAATAAAAGTTTCTTCCATTTTCAAACACGGCACTGAATCATCTCCCTAGATAATTAGCACGTAGAGGCAAGATTCAGGAGGTCCTTAAAAAGGAAAACTTTCGTAGACTTGGGCATGCTGGGAAAAGTGAGTCAAAGAGAGGCGTCTTCAACTCTTTATCACCGGAGCCCGGGAGTGTTTTCCCCGAGGTCTCAACCCAAACAGGGTGCCGCACGCTCGGGGCTGCCCATGTCGATGAGGTGTATTCGCAGGCATTTTTCAAGTTAAATATTTATTACTACTAGAGGGTAAATGTGCTCCTCAACTATTTTTTTTCTCCTCAGTCTCTTCTCTCACCCACTTAAAAAATGATCCAAATGTTCCACTCACTGAGTGTGGCAAGACACGGAGCAGAAGGAGGGAGAGGGACGGCGGCCGAGGATGTCGTCGCTGACCCGGCGCGGTGGCACTTCTAGGGGGGGACGGCGCTCAGACGCTGATGCCCTCCAGGTGCCCTAGCCGTGAAGACACCCGCCACCCCGTGGAGCGTGTGACTGAGGTGCAGGCAGCAATCCACGTTGTCACTGGCTACTTTTACACACGGAAAGATTTGGCTGGACCCAGCTGGCTCTCAGGTGTTGGTCAGTTTTCTGAGTTGTCAAAGGTGTTACTCATGACACCCACGGAGCCTGTGACAGCCCATCCCTCGCCCTTTTTGGCCATCGTTCTGCTGGTTTCCATATTTGGAACTGTGACCACGACCCAGTGGAGCGTCCTGTGTTGTTTTCACAGGCTGACGCAGCAGAGAAGAAAACGTCGCAGTAAGGTAGGGGGGAGTTGCTCCTCCTCCTGAACGCCGGCCCGTTGGAAAGAAACCACATTAGAAACAAAGGCACCGGAAGATAAAGAAATGTGTGTCGGGGAACCCAAGGGATCCACTTCCTCCTAAGGCACCTGCGTCAGTGAGTGCCTGCAAGGCAGAATGTGTGCCTGTCCCTCCAAGGTCACGGCTTTCCTCCGGCCTCCCGTGGGGGATCTAGTGTCTTTGTAGGATGATGTTTTCCATGCTGTTCCTAGTGTTTTCAGTGGACGAGAATCACCTGGTACTGAATTTGTGGCTGGGCCGGGTGGGGGGCGCAGTGACCACAGCTGCCCGAGTGCCCTGAGAACACCACACATCCTGGAAGGTGCTGGCCAGTGGGGTGGACCGTGGGCTCTGGGACAGTCTCAGCTGCTGATGGCGGGGGCCTGGGGACCTCATGAGGGAGTCTCCCTGGTCCTCAGTGGTCACAGGATGGCACTGAGCAGAAAGTGGAGCACTCACCACCCTCATGGCCTGGTTCACGGCGGAGTCCCCACCTCTCGGGGCCAAGTAGCTGTGCCCACGGTGGAGAAGGGCCATGTCCTTTTGAGGCTTTTCACCACAAACACTGCTTTGGAGGGACCTCAGCAGTGACACCCCATCTTCCTTCACGGCGGAGTGTATATTTGTATGGACTCTTCAGATAACTTGTGTGTGACGGATTCTGAAAAACACGCAACGCCCTTTGTCTGGGGCGTGTTTGTCCTCAGGGCACGCAGACTTGTGCCAGATAGTCACTTTGGGCAGCAGGGCGACAGGGGCGGTGAAGACGAACAGGATGGCGGAGGAGGTGGCAGGAAGGACTTGCTGCGGGTGGGTTTCAGACGGACTAAGGGAGGTGTCTGAATTCATAGTGTCAGGAGGCGCTGGATGTCACAGGTGGGAATGAGACAAGGTCAAGTCCAGAGATGAGCATGAACAGCAAGAATGCGGCATCACTGAGACATGGCAGCAGGCGGGGTGAGACTCTGGCCCACGTAGGGGTGGAAGCACAGAGGAGGCACCGAGACAAGCTGTTGGCAAAACGGAGGATGTTTCCATTTTTTCCTTTTAAGCACTTGGACGATGAGTGTGTGTGTTGCCAGACAGAGACTGGTGGGCGTCCCCTCCTGGCTCGGCAATGCCATGGGCCGTCGGCCTCTGGGAAGGACTCGCCCACATCCACCTGAAGTGGGTCCAGGCTTCACGATTATCCTTCATCCGCTGCCAAGTGGCGTTGCTTTCCTTAAACTTTGCCCCAGATACAAGCAGGGGGTACCTTCAAACCATTCTCAAACGTCACAGGAGTGGTTCAGTGAAATGTTTGGTCACAGTTAAATGTGACCCTACCCACAGCTTTTTTGGGGATTAATAAGAAAGATGACTAGTAAAAATGAAGGACCAAAAGGGGAGAGGACACGCTATTCAGTTTAATGTCTTCTGTGGTTTGTAACATAGCGTCTCCCCGAGACAGTGAGGTAAATCATGCAGAATTGGTGTGTGAGATAAAATAGTAATAAAATACTGTGGTCAGGAAAGAGCCATGAGGATGAAGGCTGCCCGAGGCTGACATTTCTTAATGGCATTAATGAGGACAGTACAGCTTCAGTGAAATCTCTTAAACCAAATCAGTGGAGTGTGGCTGGTAGGATGGGTGCGCTCTCTCTCTCCGTCTCTCTCTGTGTTGTCTTTATGTGTATTTTCAGGGATGTTGACAAATGAATAAGATGAGAGTCAGATGAGAAGCTTGCCTGGTGGTTCTGGGGGCCCGAAGGAGGGGTCGGCAACTCAGGCCTGATGTTGGGGATCTCCCCTGACTTGGTCAAAACCAACAGGGGTAAAGGCCAAGGCCGCTGTCCACTCTCCACGGCTGCCAGGAGGGTCCAGGGCCTCAGGCAGCACAGGCCCAGAACCCATTCTCCTCTTGCCTCGTGTACAGGGGCAGAGTTAGGTTACGTGGCTGGCCATACCTGTCTCTGGGGCTGCGGCCTCTTTGTTGCTTCACACACATGACGCTGTTTCTCTGCCCCGAGAACCATTTAGCCCTCCTTTGAGTTCCTGCCTCGGAGAGTCAGGAGAGTTTCGTGCGTTTTTGAGGATGAGCGCTCACTGTGCTCTGTTGCATGCACTGTGCCGAACTCTGGGCTGTGGCAGGAGGGAGAGTGTGGAGGACATGGCTCCCCAGCGACTGTCCTCGCATGTGGCAACAGCCAGGGACCGGCAGCAGTGGGAGAGCTGGGCAGGAAGGAATTTCAGGGGCGCTGGAGCCAGGGCCACGACAAAGACATGTTCTGATGGAAACCGAGCATGGTGGAGACCAAGCTTCCGTGGGCTCTGGAGCCTGATTTTTTTCTCTGCACCTCTCCTGCTGCTGTTGGGACGACGGCTAGGGCTGGCCAGTGCCCTTATTCCTTCTCCACACGTGTTCTCTCTGAATGTCACGAGGACACCAACACCAGTGGGGAAAGGCCAATGAGGAAATCCCTGGAAAAAAACCCCTATACATTCTACTTGCACTTCTAATGAGAAAGCCCAAGGGAAAAATGTACGTGATGCACAGTGGATGTCAGTGAAATGTCTCGCTGGTTTTGATCTGGTTACTCTTTCTGCTGGGGGGAGTGTGTTGGGTTGTGATTTTTACATCGTTTCCTCGCCTGCTCACAGACGACTCACGCAGAAATCCGTGCTGCACGCGGCTCTGCACTCACGCTGCGCCAGCTTGGGGAGTTTTGGGGAGAGCGTCTGCAATCCTCCCATCAGCTCCGCGGTTGTGGTCTCAGGAGTTCTTCTTCTTTACCCCCGAAGGTGAGTCTGAAGGCTGGCCGCTTACTGTGGGCACGTCAGCAGCTTGGGCCCTGCGTGGGCCCTCAAAAGGAACGAAATGCATTTCCACAGACCCCTGAATCAAACACATGACTTGGCTTTATTCCTTATTTGGGGCCCACTTGACAATGCCTCCATTCCGGAGGTGTGGCTGGCTGACGTGCACTGCGGATGCATCTAGTCTGCGTCTCTCGCCCCCACTTCCCTACCTTCCAAAGTGCAAGAAGGGCGTGGCAGCATTATCGGGGGCTTGCAGTGGCTAACAAGATTCTCTCTCTGTGTCTTAGCCATGGGAAGGGTCAGCAAAGAATTACGCCTAGGTAATTTTGTCATTATGTGGAGGGTCCCTTCCTTTCCATGTTGGCTTTGTAACATAATGTAGAGGCAAGGAGTCGAAGTCGGGCCCATGCGGGGTCCAGATCTCATCCTGCTGTGATGGCTCCAACATGGTGTGGATGTTCAAACCAGAAAGCCCCCTTGCAAAGTCTGGGGCAGCTGAGACCAGATGCGGGTGACAGAGCAGAGCTTGCTCCCAGCCTTGGCTGTTTCTGTTCGTCTCGACATACTTCTCCCATCCCTTCACGGACCAGATAGGAGCAAAGGTGCTCTGCAGACGCCCCTGTGGGTCCTGCCATCAAAGAGAGCAGGAGATCGGCTTACACACCCATCACAGGTATCACAGGTGACAAACTTGCTGTGACGTTCAGCTCCGAAAAGTGCAGCAGCCTCTCTCTCCCTGCTGCGTCTGCAGATCCCTGGGGGTGTCGGGGTCTCAGGTGGAGCCCAGACAGCCTGCAAGTGGAACAGGCTCCCGGGAGATGGTGATGCTGCTGGTCTGTGTGTCATGCTTGTGGGCCAAGGAACTAGACCTTGATGCTGAAGTGCCCCAGTGGTCAGGCCTGATGACAATGCCAGGAAGTTAAAATTACTCTGACCTGTGGGGTCAGTTGCATTCTGAATCTTAGCCTCCTTTTACATGTGTGCTGTTGGCCAGGGGGAGGACCTGGTGCTGACAGTGGGTGTCAGGGCTAGGCCTCGGGGTGGAGGAAATGTATCGGGGCACTGGGGGAGCCAGCACCGCACAGTCCCATTCTCTCACGGTTCCTCAACCCCTACCATGAGGGCGTCATCTGTATCCATGAGTATTCCCGTCACCATGCTGGTTAGATCTTAGTTCGGATTAGTTGCCCCAGCGGGTTACTCCTGACTGGGGGCTGCTGTGGGAGAGCCGAGGGACTGAGGGGAGCCTGGGGAAGGAGGAGAGGTTAGGGCCTGGCACGGGAAAAGCCCTCCTGCACACCCCTTTGCCCTACTTCACTTCTGATGGGAGGGGCATCAAAGTGTGTTCGCCCGCCCCCAGGTCATTCTGTGGCATCGGCTGAGAGTCCCACAATTTCGTCTCCTGCTGACACTGTTCGCCACATCCCACGGGGTCACTGGCTGGAAGCCGGCTCTCAGATTTGGGGGTTTATACTGGTTTTATAGCAGTGGTACAAGGATGACTCCAACGCGTGAACCCTTCACAAGAAAACATTAACAAACATGTTTTGACCGTTGTTGACGCTCGGCCTCAGTGATCTGTGCACAGAACAGTCATGGAATTGTTCCATTTGTGCCACAATTTTCCACTTCCAATAAGTTGATTTTTTTAAACAGTGAATTTGGAGAATGAGAGGCTTGGGAGGGACCATGGGGAAAATAATAGGTGCTATGTGCTTATTAATTTTAAGTTATTATGTTTAATCATTGTAATTACATTCGTGCTTAACTTCCTTAGGATGAAAGATGAGGTAATCGAATGGCATAAGATTTAGGGAATTAGGACCCTGATCACTATTTGAGTTTCTACTATTTAATTCCACCAGCTATATCACAAAACTTTGATTCTTGGTGAACATGGTCCATGATCCCTAGTAACTGTTTTAATAATGATAATTAAAAAGTGAGAGCTACCACTTATTAAAGATTCACTGTACACCTAACACTCTATTAGGTATATTAAATCTCAGCCCATTTATAGCTTTCTAAATAATCTTTACCCTGTAAAGTGTTTAGTATAATGGCCATTAGTTACAGCCTGCATATATATGTGTGTGTGTATATATTTATAAGGTAGCTTCTATGTATTGTTTCACTCACCTATTCAGTAGTTCATGAAGTAATTCTAATTTCCTGATGCCGCATTTTGCTGAGATTTCATTGAGTGTCTTTACTGGGCCCAGAGCATGTCAGTCATGGTCAGACAGCGGTGACCCTCAGGGAAGCCGAGCCACCAACCCCTGTCATAAACTCTGTGATTAACACACATACATATGAGACCTCTTTGTTCGTGGGGTGGAGAGAAAAGTGAAGACAGCGTTGTCTTTTTTGTCTCTCAGCCCCCAGCTGTGGGGTGTGAGACAGAGGTCCCCCGTGGAGCCGTAGGGCTGGCCAGCGTCATGAGCAGTCCCGGCCCTGGGAGCCGGGTGCCGGCCTTCCGCCCACACTTCCTGTCTCTGGGTTGCCTATAGACGCCATGTGGAACTTTGTCCTGTTATTCCGTCGTCTTAAATTTGTTCAAGGCATGTTGGTTTAGGTCTTCTGGTTGGCAGCTTACTCTTGACACTTCACTTTGGCCAGAGTATTAAAACTCTCCTCATATTGAAGGCAAATGCAATTACAACTTTGATGATAAATGGCCGAATGCTTAGATGATAAGTAGGCCTGGTAGATATCTGTTATTGAGAATTTAATAAAATTACCTGTAATCATATTGGCAAAGCCCTTTCTTAGGGCCATCTGCTTATTTATTAAAGTGATTTTGGAAATATATTGAACCAGATGGTTTTTAAGTAGAATTTCACCTGTATTGGACTATTTTTAAAAAAATCTCTTTAAAAAACCTCTTTTTATTGAACTTAGTGGGGTGACATTGTGAATAAAATTATACAGGTTTCAGGTGCACATGTCTGCAGTCCATCATCTGTACATGGTACTGCGTGTTCACCACCCAAAGTCAAGCCCCAGAGACCTTTGTCACATAAGGATTTGTTAGCTGCAACAGCACGCACGTGATCCCTAAAAGAAGATACTGATCATTGGTTTTCATCAAAATTAAATACATCTACCCTTCAAAAGAAACATTTAAGAAAGAAAAGAAAATGCTGGGAAAATATTTGTAAAACACGTATTTATGAACAACCTGTATCTAGAATATATAAAGGACTCTCCAACCCCATAATAAGAAGACAAACAATCCAATTCAATGAAACGGGCAAATGTTTAACCAGAAACTTCACGAAAGAAGACATGGATGGCAAATAAGCCCATGAAGAGATGCTGACTATTATTAGTCAGTAGGAAACACCGATGCACTCATACAATGCTGATGGGGACACAAAATGCTATAAGCACTTTGGAAAATAGTTTCTTATGAGGTTAAATGTATACTCACCATAAAACCCTACAACTATGCTCTTAGGTACTGAAAAGTGGAATAAAACCTAATTTTCATACAAAAGTTTGGGTTGGAACAGTCTCTTCCAATGAAGGTCTGTGGCCCAGCCACTGGGAGAGGCCTCCACGGCAGCCTTCGCTGCCAGCCCCTTCAGGGGCTTCCTCAGCTGCACAGAGACACTTTGCTGAAGATCACTCCCTTCCTGGGTGGCCCCCACCCAAGGGCAGATCAAGGAGCCTCCCTGGGGAAAGTCCGACATTCTGCTTCAGCTGTGTGGCCCCCTTGGAGTCGGCGGGTGCTCTTGTCAGCCTCTGGCCGACTCTGAGACGGAGTCGGAGCATAGCACGTTTATTCCGGAGTGGGGACACTTTCAGTGCATCGTTGTTTCATCTGCACAGTAACTCCCCGAGGTTGGTACGATCGGCTCTGCTACACAGCTGAGCGATTGGGACGTGGATTCAGTGACCGGCCAGAAGCCACACGGCCCGGCATCCACATTTCGGTCTGTTGAACCACCTGCTCCGTGTTCTTCCCAGGGGGTCACGTTGCCTGCCGGAAGGATTGCAGGAGGTGCACAACTGCGAGCCTGGGTGGTCAAGGTGGGGCTGACTCGTGTGCCCTCGCTCAGTCAGCAGCTATTTACCAAACACTCACCAGAAATTTGGGGGCTACGGAAGGAAGAAACATGGCGTGACAGATTTGCTATCTGCATTGAGGCTTTGTAGACATGGAAAAGAATCTTGTGTCTGCTCCACGGGGCCCTGTTACCAGTCCAACGTCAACTTGGATCGTGTCCTTGAAGATCAACATTTAGCAGTTACATTTTCTTTCTTGTTTGCTCAATTCTTACTCGAGGATGCTTATTGGTTTTAGAGAGAGAGGAGGGGAGGGGGAGAGAGGGGGAGAGAAACTTCGATGTGAGAGAGAAACATTCATTGGTTGCCTCTCATATGTGGCCCAACTGGGTACTGAACCCACAACCCAGTCATGTGCCCAGACTAAGAAATGAACCTGTGACATTTTCCTTTGTGGAACGACACCCAACCGAGCCACACAGGCCAGGGCTCAGTTACATTTTCTTGAAATTATAACATTTAATTAGAGACTAAAGAAATTAATGGGATATGAACGCGAAACAAAAAAAGTATTGATTTGAAAGACTCAGTAAAGACGAATACTAAAGCTGCTGCTAAACTAGTTGTAACCAAGACAACTATAAAATAGTGGAAGACAGTGTAAACGTCTAGGAAAGGTATGTACCGATATTGCTTCTCAAATTATGTAAGTTTTCACTTTAAAGAGAACAAATGGAAACCTTCAACGATGCATTTTGAGTGTGGTGCATGCTGGAGAGAAAAATTGGCTCAGCATCAAAAGATTGGCAAGTAAATACACATTTATATGTTTTGAGTTAGAACGAAATATTTAATATTTAAGGTATGTATGTATGTATCATTTTTTATGATTCCTTGCTTTAACTAACTTGTTCTATTGGCTGCAATCGCTGTGAAACCGAGATTCTTCACCATGGCCATTATGACCATGTATCCCCAAAATAGCATCTTTCATAAAGAGTATATGTAATAAAAATTTATTAGAAGAATGAATCACCCCAAAATGTATGAGATGAAAATTATTTTATGTAACATATCATGTTGATTATGAGCAAGAACCACGTGTCGATCTCTGTACAATTTCCAGCTTACCTCACTGGGGACCATGTTCAACCTTTCTCCCTCTGGAAGGGATGTTGTATCCACTCTTTTGAGTCCAGACAGTGGAACTACTGAGTCGATATTGCTCTTTCCCTTGTATGAATTTTCCAGGACTCATCTAAAATAGTTTTATGATGGGGCAAGACATTTGGAAAGACAAACGTAGCTGAAATTACAGCATAAGTTTTCTATTTGTACGTTACCATTGATCAGAACCAGAGCAAAAACAAATTCTTAATTTCATACAAAACTGCAGCTATTTAGCTTTTCCTAGGAATATACTGACCTTTTGCTTATAGTTAGCTGCCTCTTCCTCCTATCTCTTTTCTCTGGGACATTCCCCCCAAATCTCTGAAGAGTAACAACCTCCATTTCCTCCGTGAGCTCCCCACACATGTAAAATCTGCTTTCGGAACTGCTCCGTGTTGGGCACGCACCTGTAGAGAGGCGGTCTGGTCTCTTGGCTTTGCCCAGGTTTATGTGGACTGTCCACACGCAGCGGGCTAAGGAAGGACATGCAGGACCACAGAGCTCCCTCTTGGTGACTGAGTGCCTAGGGTCACTTTGTTAGTTGGTATATCTTGCTAGATCTCACATTCTGGAATTTTTCCATGTTTGGTGAGAATAGCAAGGACGACCCTGGTAGTAGTTGGTGTTTCTCTTCTATATCAGCAGATTTTAAAAATAAAACTTACAGTATAAATGAAAGTGTAAATTTTGACTACTTTGTCTTGTAACCTAAGCCAAGACAAAAATGAACCAAATTTAAAGAAATAAAATTATTTGGGAAAATATTTGGGAAAATACTGCCCTCACTCACATCAGTATTCGGTATTCTTGTTTGTCATCGTCAAGTTAAGTAGAAAATCACCTTCATTTATCCTGAATCTTTCTTTGGTCAACGCTTTCTGTAACTTAAAGTTTGTTCTTAGTTGGTGATGGAGGAACTTAAAGTTTCAGAATAATTCAGTTTCTTTGCAAAGCTTTCCAACCCAGCATTTGCATCTTTCTGTTGTCTGATGACGACATCCACGGAGTGCTAAAAATATGATTTTGTGCCACAGCCAAAGCGCCTGCGTGCTTCCTTATATTATCAGAGAGAAGACAATTTCTTTACGGCAAGTCGACACACAGCTTGGGGTTAACATTTTATGTTAGGTACTGTGTCCAAAGTTATAAAGCATTGGAAGACATGGAGACATGATCAGGAGTTAATAATTTAGTTGAAGAGACAGAATGTATCAAATTGCTCATGTTTCAATAACAAAGGAATATTTACTTGCAAGTCAAATGTTGTACAAGTGCAGAAGGAGAAGGTCCACTCTGGTTCGGGGCGTTCAGTCTGAGCTCAGCCTCAGGGAATGGCGGGATCCAGCAGCTGGGCGAGGGGTGCCGGTGTTCCGGGATGGGCTGCGGAAGGGGCAGGGGGCTGGGTAGAAAATGTTGAAAAGGCTGAACGTGGGAAAGGTAGAATCTATTCATAAAAGAGTAAGTTTGGTAGAGGTTTTGCAGGGAAAGTAGGTAAGAGGATGGACTAAAGGAGATTCCGGACAGATCAGAGGGCCAGGAATATTGGGCTGGGGACTGGGGAGCTTTGGCCTCCACAGACACACCTGGGCTTTCAGATTGTGTCCCTGAAACAAACACTTCGGAAGCTGGTGTGCCATTGGAGGTAGGGAAACCGTTGCAGAGGCCGTTTCATTTGGTAATACTGACCTACTTATGAGTGTGCATGGTAAATTCCCAAGAGAGCCGGGGCGTACGGCACACAGTATTTTATAAACCTATGGAAGTGGAAAGGAAGGCATGTAGAATACATATCTCGAAGGATAAATTAATGCAAATTGGTGACTGATTAAATATTTGAAGTGAGAAAGAATGTAAACAAAAATGAAAGATGTTGCAGTTGAGAGGTTATAAAAATTGTTTCCTAGTTTAGCTATCATTTGTCCAGCCGCTGTCACAAGCTGGGCACGGCAGGTGAGGGGCTGGGATTCAGAAGTTGAGGCAATTTGTCTAGGGTCATAAAGATAATTCGTGGTTGTCTCAAGACTGCAATCACAGTGTAGTGAAATGATTGATGGGGAGACACCGAAGACATCAGCGAAAGGATGTGGAGTTCCTTTAATCACTAAGGATGTAGACGCTTATGGTACCAATTACACAAAGCAGGAGGCACCGCGGCGCGCTCCCCGAGTCCAGATGGAGGCCCAGGTGCAGCCAATACCTGCTGCACAGGGTGATGATCCTGCCAGATGAGCTTGCTTTTCTGAGAAATTTATGTGACCATCTGCAAATCACTGGCACGAAACAACCCCAGCAGATTCCTGAGTGCTCATTGTGGAGCCCGGGAGTCAAAGGTCAACGTGGAGGAATGACATGGCTCTTAAGGGTCTACCTGAAGTCCCTTCTTATTCCCAGTCACTAGGAGAGGCGGGATTTAAATCCAGATTCACTTTGTCTCAAAACCCTTTTCCCCTCCCCACTTGATGCTGGTTTTGTGCACGGATGGAAGACTGGCGAAGCCCTCAGTGCCCAGCTGCTCGCCGGCCTTCCCTGCTCAGGTCTGCTGAAGAACTTGACTTCGTAGCTTAGACATCAGAGTGCCCCTGTGGCTTATTGGACCTTTTCTAACTTCTCAGTGCAAAAGAAAATCAGTCTGTGTTTAAAGGAGCTGACTGGGCATCAAACCCTGGGCGCTGTGTTTAAAGTAGGGCTCGCTCTGGGGTGCACATCTTGGTCTTACCTCCTCAGAGGCTGTTGTTATAACACAGACCCCTATGCTTTGCCAGGACAGGCCCTCCTTCTAAAGCAAGATCATCCAGGTGAGGTTTGACTGGCACTGTTCTAACTCCCGACATGTACTTCCTTAGTTAACCTCCCAGTAGTGGGGAGGAGAGGTAATGGGATAACATTGTCAGTATCCTCACTTTTTAAAATCTAAGTAACATAGAGGGCAAGCGATGGTCCCAAGTTCACCCATTTGGTAAATGGTGGAACTCATGCCTAGGGGGTCCGCCTTCAGGCTTCATATTTGAAACTCCTACTCTTTTTGTCAGCGTGGCCCAGGAAATGCTGCTGTGGGTTTGGCCCTGCCCCCTTGCCACTTTGCGCTCCTATGCTTGGAAAGCTTACTGGGCTATTTCTGTGGTTGCTCCCACCTTCGCCCTGAGGCTCCTTTTTCTTTGTGTGTGTGTGTTTTCAATGATGTTTAACCTTGATGTCCTTCCTTCCATGACAAAGCCTGTGTTTAGGGCTCACGCTCTCGCTTACAGAGTTACAACAGGTGGCTTTCTTCCCTTTCATTCTAGCCACACCCACACTCTCACACCTCTTCAAAACAAACATGCTCTTTTCTCCTGTTGAGAAACTGAGACACGTGTTGTTGGGAGGTGGAGGGAGTCGGTGGACACTCAAAATTGTTCAACATTTCCTGTTTATAACTTTTGTTACAAGTTTTTTCCTACTCCTCTAAATCGCCCCTCATTTTTTCCTTATAAAGCCAGTATCTATTGAGCCCCTGCTGTATGCTAGGCACTGTGCTGGTAACACCGAGAAATAAGAAACTGTCCTGATCTTTAGGTGCTCAGGGTGTCCGTGGACCCACCAGTGTGTGAGAAGACGTTCAAGTACCTGGGGACCGAGAAAGAGCTGGAGACAGGAGGGCGCACTTGACGCTGGGCCAGGGTGCGGGAGAACAAAGATTCTCTAACTGGAAACAGGAGAGAAGGGGGGACCTGCGGAGTGACTGCGCATGCTCACGGCCAGCCGAGCCGGGGGATGCCGCGGTGCCCTGCCGCACAGGCATGCTCTGGCTGTGCGGGGAGCACAGGGCGCGTGTGGAAACTTGGAGGGAAGTGAGCACAGACCAGCCTTCTGCGCCACGGTGCAGTCTGGGCCGAAGTCTCAGACAACGGGAACCCCTTTCCCAGCTTTGGCCTTCGTGCAGACACCTTCCCTCTCCCAGGTCTCCCTCCCTTTCCGCTCAGGAACAATGTTGGTAGTGAAGCCGGGCAGGCTCAACAGCCCATGCAGATTCCGATTTCAAGAAAAAATGTGATCCCCTTACGTTTCAAAATTAGCAGAACCTGCAGCCTTGACTAAGCAAACCAGTGGTGGCTGTGGGGACACGGGTCAGGACAGAGCGGTCTCTCTTCCAGTTCCCATTGTACAGTTTTCAGAATTGGTTGGACTACCACACACGGAGCATTGGTGTGGCGACAATAAATAAGGTTGGTGACTTACTAAGGCAAGCCCTTTTCCAAGTGAGGGCCTCTACGGAGACACTTGGAGACAGTCCACTTTGTGTGGGTTTGAATCATTCACGTGATCCTCCCCTTCCCCAGATCGTGGTGTGTCTGTCTGTCTGGGCATCAGACAGCTTCTACTCAGAAGCTACCTATGTGTCCTGAGAAGCTGTGTACATTTTCTATCCACATGTATAAGTAAAAACTATCGTCATTCTTCTCACACTTTATCTTGATACTGTCTGCATACATCCTTTTCATTGGCTACCCTGCTCACACCCTTTTTTAAGAAAAGCTCGGTGTACCACAGTCCTGGGAAGCAGCCCCGCCTCATGACCTCTCCCAGCTTCCCAGTGGCTGCGCCGACATGGGGCCAGGGACAGCCAGCCCCTGTGTTGATCGGTGATAAAGCAAACTTTCTTTTTTTATACTTTATTTAAATTAAAAGAGCTAGAGCATGTAGACAGTAATGCAAACATTGATTCTTTCTACCACTCCTTATGTTGAAATAATCTTCTTTAACTTTCCTTCATCCCAGCCTTTTTAGACTTGGCAGAGTGAGGATGCACACACAATACTGCGCTTTGCTGGTGTCTGCTCGTGAATTTAATGGATAGGTATTTTGTTTCGGAGGTGAATTTTTCTAAATAGCCTTTATAAAATGTCTATACCCATTTTGCCAGGGTGGTGGAGCAAAAGCAGATTAAATACGTCCCGTACCAGCTTATATTCACTGTGTTACAGCTACATCAACTCCCTATTGTCTGTCTGCGATCAGGCAGGAGTGTCGGCCTCCTGCCACGGCCAAGTCAGGGGTGCCTGGGCTCTCTGCCAGGTAGGAGGAGCGTATGCAAAGCAGGGGTGACTGAAGGCAGGTGAAGTGAGCATGACCCGGAGGTGCTGCCAAGCTCACTTTTCCTGCAATGTGCATATATTTATGTAATGCCAGGAAATTAAACGAATGTACAGAGTTGCCAATGCCGTGGGACATTTCCCAGGAAGGAGGACCCACACGGGAGGGAGTCGATGCATGCTGTTTCTCGGTGTCCAGATGGGCCCATCATGGCCGAGGTGATCCCACCACTCGCTGTGAGGTTGCTGTCTGCTCGGGGCTCACACGTGGGCTGCCGATGCTCATTCTGTGTGCAGTTAGAAGGAGAGGCACAGGATATGATACGAGGCCTATGGATGCTCTTCATTTTTATTTTTGCTACGTGGAAGCAAGACCTGGCGTGCTCCCCTGGGCAACAACTTGGAGTTAGTTGTCTCTGTTTTGGGTGCCTTTTAATGTCACATTTCCGCACCTTTTTCTTTCTTTGGATTTATGAGTTCCTTTCTTATACTTTAGGGATTGGCCTGGCAGGGACATGCCGGGCCCTCGAGGTCCCATTAGGCTCTGGTGTGGGGCAGTCGACAGCCTGTCACCACCCCCCCGACCTCCTGGGAGCTTGCAGTGCAGACTGCACCAATTGCGTGAGATGTCAAACAAGGCCACATAATAGACGGGATTAGCCGAGAACAAAAATGTCTTCGCTTTATTTATAGTATCATTGTGGAGGGATGAAAAGCTATAAGTCAGCTTTGCTTGGGTGTGGACTGGCCATAATCCACTCAAAACGTTGATTGTTCCCCTGACTTTGCCTTGTGAGAGCTTCTGTGGCTCCTGTGGATTATTACTTCATAATGCTTGGACAAACATCAATTAACAGACATCAAAACACTTCCATTCACGTGCCTCTATGAATGGAGGCGACCTGAAGGACCTGCCGGGGTTGGAAACGCTCACGTGGAGGCTGGGCTTGCCGCGGACACAGGTGTGCCGCTTGCCCTGTGTCAGAAACAGGCGTTTCTGTGGAGCCTGGAGTCATTACCAAACCAGACCTCTGAAGAACAGCTTATTGGAAACCTTAGCCATTGTAAGGAGCTGTGTTTTTAAGCCTAGGAAATTAGCTGTTGAAAATCAGATCAAACTTGTGAGTCTGGCAGTTGAAACCGGAGACAGCAGACGTTCCATTAGTCTCCACAGTCACTAAGAGGACTTCGTAATCTTTCTCGAAATTTCTGAGAGATTTAAGATGCCACTTCTTTCAAACAATATAAATAATAGAAACATACTTAACATAAATGTTTGACAATATGTATATAGTAGTTGATGCCCAAGAAAAATATTCCCATAGCATTTTATATTATGGAGTTTTTTAACTAGATGCCATTTCTTGCCGTCTGGTTTACTCTTATAGGAATATTTTCTACCCACGATGCCAATACTATGTGCAGCTGGAACAAATCCATGGCCAAATTATTATCTTTATTGTCACTTATAAAAAACTGACACCAGCATTTTGTCTAGAGGTATAGCACTATGGTAATGTCAGCTCCAACTGTGTCACACTCTGTGTTTATGTTTTAATGAGTATGTATACCTGGGAAGTCTTTAGAACATATTGATGTTGCTATTAGATGCCGTGGTTGATTTGAAAAATCACAGTGGCATAAACCAAGAAAAACCTATTGTAAGATTATTTTGTGTATCATTATATAACACCAAGGCCGAGTTCCTAGGGAGTCTCATAAATAAGCTTCAATAATAGTATCAGGGCGATTTCCTGTACTTCATGAATCCACCTGGTTAGAGCGATGGTCAGAGTGTGGTCATTTCCCCAGAATGCCTTGTGCATCAAGCAGAAGGGTTCCCTTTTGGGTTCATTTCTTCTGTGAATATTTGTGCTGGCAAAAATTACAATAATATTCCTGTGTTAAGGAAGTAAATGACAGCAACTGTGTTCTGGTCAATAAGAAATAAGAAAACTCCCCTTTTGTATATGAAAATTAAAAATATTATTATGTACTGGTTTTGGGTGTACAACTAAATGGTTAGACAATCATATAATATAGTGTTCCCTCAGTATTTTCAGTACCTACCTAGCACCATGCATAGTTATTACAATGTTATTGACTATATTTCCTATGCTTTACTTCCCCATGACTATTCTGTAACTACCACTCTGTACTTCTCCATGTCTTCAGCTTTTCATGCAGGCTCCAAACCCTCTCCCCTCTGATAACCACCAGTTCTCTCTCTGCATCTATGAGTCTGATTCAATTTTTTTGTTCATTTATTTTGTTCTTTAGATTCCATATATCAGTGAAATCATATGGTGTTTTCTTTCTCTGACTGATTTATGTCCCTGAGGCTAATACCCTCTAGGTGCATCCATGCTGTTGCAAATGGTAAAATTTCCTTCTTTTTTATGACTGAGCAGTATTCCACTGTGTAAATGTCCCACCACTTTTCATCCACTCATCTACTGATGGGCGCTGGGGTTGCTTCCAAATCTTGGCTACTGTAAATAGTCCTGCAATGAATATAGGGATGCATGAATTCTTTTGAATTAGTGTTTTCGGTTTCTTCAGATGAAACCTCAGAAGTGGAATCACTGGGTCGTAAGGAAGAAACATTTTTGTTTTTTTTAGGAAACTCCATACTGTTTTCCACAGTGTCTGCACCAGTCTGCATTCCCACCAGCAGTGCCGAAGGGGTCCCCTTTCTCCACATCCTCACCGGCCGTGGCCATCTGTATGTTCTCTTCGGAGAAGTGTCTAGCTGGGTCCTCTGTCCATTTTTTAATTGGATTGTTTGTTTCTTTGGTTTCGAGTAGTATAAGTGCTTTATAAATCATGGATATTAACCCCTCGCCAGAGGTATAATGATATGTTCTCCCATTTAGTAGGTTGTCTCTTTGTTTTTGTTTTGTTTTGGTTCTTTCCTTTGCTTTGCAAAAACTTTTAGTAATCAACCCATTTGTTTATTTTCCTTTTGTTTCCCTGGCCTGAGAAGACGTATCAGAAAAAACGTTGTTATAAGACAGAGGGAGACAGCTGGGTGCCCTGGACGGACAGAGGCACCCTGGAGCTGCCTGTGTTTATGTTAAAGCCGGGCCGGGCCTGACCTCGAGGACATGCCTGATGATGGGGGGACAACAGACGCCGGCGTCTTTCCCGTTCAGTGGACATGCCCCCCAGAGTGGGTGAGGTTGACCTTGCACCCTTCCTCAGTCTTAGGCTGGATCCCCTCTCCCACCCCCGAAGGTATGAGATTCAGGTGGAGGCTTCACCTGGGACTGCTTGCACACCTGCAGGCCCTCTCCACATTTAAACACCTGAGACTGGAGGTGAACTTTCCCGCCATGTGTTTAATACACTAAAAATTGCAGCCACAAGCGATCTCTTTTCGTGTGGTCCGTAACACCCTTCTATTACCTGTGTAGACGGGATCCTAGTGTGTAAACTCATTGTTTATTCCACTATTTGGGCTGAGTGCAACGGTCCTTAAAGAGAGATGCTTCTGAACAGGCAAGAAATTGCCCTCCGCTTCTGGCTCTGTGCAGGCCTGCTTTGCTCACGCATTTCATTCAGCAGGAGGGACGTGGGAGCCCGCACGTGTTCGGGGCTCCAGCGCGGGCCCCACAGGAAGGAAGTGTGGTGTGGTGGATAAGCCGTGGGCTTTGAACTCGGAGAGACTTGGCCTTGATGCTCTCTCTGCTGTGCATGTCACAAGGTTGTCAGTGACGAGGAGGGTTAGTGACAGCATGTGACAGGTCTAGAACCTCTGTTGGCATGTGGTAGAAAGTTTAGGGAGAGGCAGCTGTTGTGGAAAAACGGTCCCATGTCGCCCATTTCGGCTCCCTAATTTTGCAGTTTCAGTTTCCTTTACCCAGAAGCGCTTGGTGGCTGGGTCCTCTCCCGTCCACCCTGTGTGACTGTGGTGCGGAAGGAGCAGACCGGGAGGAAGTGAGTGAGGACTGGGAACAGGGGGCGGGAACGTGCTCAGCCCAGCCGGCAGGTGTGTCTCTTGTGCGTTTACTTGTCACAGGGACAAATGCCACTTTGGTTATCACCAGTTATACTGCTCTGAGGAAGAAGCCCTGACTGGTTAAATTTAGAGTTTAATCTATTTTGATAAAAGCACTTATTTAAAAAGATACTTCCAAGGCCTTTTTCCATCAACTTGTTTTTTTTTTTTTTTTTTTTAGTTGGCTATCACATGGCTCTATCATTTTTAGACACTAAATGAAAAGCAGGTGTGACAGTCCAGAAACGCACTCTGAGTCCACGTTACCATGGATACCGTCCACATGAATTACAGGTTTTCTTGAAGTAGAACACACTACTTTAATTATTATATGCAGTTTGGAAACATGAATATTTATACAATTAGAAACTTGGGAGCATTGCCCACATTCTTTCTAGTTGGACTCTGACATAGGCATTCCCCCCCTCAATCTGTTTCATAAATGCAGACCAAAAGATGAAATTCTGTGGCAGCCTTAAATTCATTGGTTCTAGAGAAAAATGCTACAAAATCGGTCACATGAAATACAATTGTATGTCAGCGCTGGGCCCCAAAGTTGCTTGGACTATTGTTTTATTTGCTCGTTTGGCTGGTTTGTGTTTTCACTTGAGCTTTAGTTGTTGATGACATTCTCTTCAGCTCTGTGGCTTGGACTGCTTGAACGGTGCACTGAAGGCTGTAAATCAGGTCTCAGCATAACCCCCTCTTAACTGGTTTTCCATATTTCTCCCTTTGGATTCTAAGTTTTCAGTGCAAAGATAGATCTTATATATTTAAAAAAATCAATTTGACTCATGGAAATGAAGAAAATGTATTCTCTCTTCACTTAAAACACACACGCAGCCCTGGCCAGTCACTCCACAAAGCCAAAGGTCACCAGTTCGATTCCTGGTCAGGGCACAGGCTGGAGCTGCAGGCCTAGTCCCCAGTTGGGGGCGTGCTACAGGCAACCAAACGATGTTTCTCTCATATATCAATGTTTTACTTTCTTTCATCCTCCTTCCCTCCCCGTCTCTAAAATAAATAAATCTTTAAAAAAATTAAAATGCATACGGGATGCATACAGAGCACATCACAATTAAAAGTCAAAACACAAATAATTTTTAGAATTTTAAGAACATGGGATGCCTCTTGCTTGTCCTCATAAAAAAATCGGGACTCTGCTAAGGGTTTCATTTGGAAAAAGTCATTAAGAATTTTAATTCTCTGCTCATCTTACATGTTGTTTGTTTACTGATATTAAAATAAATTTACTTGAATTCTTACGATATAAATTGCTGGAGTTTCTATAAATGGTGGCACTAGGCTTTAAGATTTCTAGTAAATCTTACATTAATAGTAATTCTGTATCTGATGGGGAAAAAGCTCACGCAGGTATTAGTAAATTATAGGAGCCAGAAAGCTTCTAATAATGTACATTTAATGGTGGTACTTATAACTGACTCTCAGTAGCTAGATAGCATCTGCCTATTAAGTTATTTTAATACCAATATAAGCTGCTTATTTAAGATTTTTCCACTTGGGGAACCATGTCTAATAATGAGCTTCCACCAGACATATTTCTGCTAGCTCTGTTTCCTGCTTTAACTCGGTTATGTCATGTAGAGGCAAATTTATCGGAACACCTAATTAAGATCTGTGACTGCAGTTAGAACTGAGACTCTTTTCAATGATTTTGCTTGAAAAGTTGGTACTAACCTTTTATAATATTTTTTACTGTTTCCACCGAGCCAACAGGAGTGAAACATAGGAATGCAGGAACACATCAAGCTGGTCTCGTTCATGATTGTGCCACTAGGTTGCTTAAATATATCGATACATCTTCTTGGAAAATGGTATTACCATTTATAATGTTCAAACCAGGCAGCAATACTACGATATCACATTACTGTCCGTGAAACCTGACGAAGATCTAGAGGAAAAACTTACGAATTTAATGCAGATTATTAAGCACTCTTTGGTACCCTGTGTGAAGAAAGCCCCAAACCACTGGTTCTTTTTAAAAAGTCTTTAAAAATTAAATTCATGGGGGTGACATTGATTAATAAAATTACACAAGTTTCTGGTGTACAGGTCTGTAACACCTCGCCTGGACACTGCACGGCGTGCGGCGTTGGGGGCATAGTGTGAGCCTGGCTGCCTTCCCAGTCACTGGTGCTTAATGATCACAGGCGTGGAGAGCCAAGCGAGGAAAAGAATCGTGGGGTTCGAAGGCAGCGTGCAGACCTACCAGTGGCTACAGATGCTGAAATCCGATAATGATGTGTACGTATCATTTATCCTCATGCACCGGGAGCTTCTGCGTGGTCCTCCTAGGGTCAGGAAGGGGGAAAGCGCAGGGTGAGGGAGAAGGTTCGTGCAGTGAGCTGGTCATCAGGCGTGACTGTAGAGACACCTGATGACCATCTGTATTTCAGGGACATGTTATTCAAAGTCTGTAAGGGACACTGCAGCTTCATCCTCTCCTTTGCCACTCACTTGCCTCCAATGAGGCCTGCCATAAATGCAGAGCGTAAGACAGGAAAAGAGATTCAGATGCAAGCCAGGAGGCAATGACACAATTCGGCCTCTGTGCCCCTAAAAATCTTCTCCTCCTGTGTGCGTACCCCACTAAGATGAAAACTGGATGTGTATTTTGTCCTCATCAACGCATTCTTGTTTTCGACTTAAGACGTTCAAGTAATCTGAGACCCTTGGAGGCTTTCTGTCTTACTCAGAAGCTTTGAACGGATTTCAGAGAGGATGGGTGTAAGCCCTTGCCTCAGAGAAGCAGAGTGGAGGCCGGGGAGAGTGTTCTGCACCGGAAGCCTTTGAGAGGCAGTGTGGGGGAGGAGGCGGCGGGCAGAGGGTCTGTGCCCTGCGGGGGCGGCGGCCGCCCCAGGCCTGGCGTGTCATCCCCTCCCTTCCCCGCCCTCCCTGAGAGCAGCAGCAGCTGCTCCCGTCCGCCATCCCACGACTGAATCTGCCAGCTGAATTTTCCTGGGAACGTAATAATCCTGATTCCTTTAGGCTTTCATCATGGTGTCTGGTTCCTGGCTGGTTAATCACATTCACTGAGTTTGTCTCCAACTCTCCCCGTCACCATCACCAGGGGGACACACCACTGCTGAGGGCAATGGGAACGTGACGAAAGCCACCTTGCAAAGAGCGCTCGGATGGCACAGCTCATGTCCCCGCATTCACATGGTTTATTATCTGATCTGGGTTCAGAGGAGGCAAAGCCTAAAGAGAAGCCAGTCACCAGGTCACATTTATGTATTTTTTAAATTCTCGGAAAAAGGAAACTTCAGGGGTAGTCTGCATTAGTGTCCCCTTGCCTTCGGGTTTTCCTCTATGCTCTGTCAGCCCAAGCACTGTGGATGATTGGATTGTATTCTACTCGTTTGAATTGGCGTTGGAAGCACACTGGTGGCTCTGGCTGGTGACGACATTCGTTCATCCACCCACTGATAACAGGATTGAACTCCACGCACGTGGAAAGCTGTGTTCCGATGGCAGAGTTAAAATGGTGAACAACCACAGACATAGTGGCTACAGCCTCTTGGGGACAGAAAGCCATGTAGGAATAGTTGTATAAAGGACCATCTGGTTGAAACGGAAACACGTGACGTTAGGAAACTAGACACTGTTGTATGGATTCCGGGGTTGGAATGAGATGAGGCTCCCTGAGGAAAACGTAGGCACTGGCGCTGAACTCAGAGGGGAGGGGAGGGGAGGTGAACTAATTGCTCAAAGGGGTGCGCGTGCCCCCCCACCCGGCGTCCTGTCGAGGGAACAGCGTGTCGGAAGTACACCGTGTTTTTGTCGCATGGTCAGCGGAGTTCAGCTTCCTTACGATCGTGCTGTCTCCTGTCCCCTTCACCTTATCCTGTGGGGTCCCTGGGCGCAGGGTTTCTGTTGTATGTGCATCGTGTCCAGGGGCCTTCATCTTTCCTGATTAAATCGCACGTGCTGGGTTGTGCCTCACCAGCTTTAATTTCCGAGCTGAGCAACTGGACTGCGAAACGAATCAGGGACTCAAGATCAGCGGCCAAACGGGCCGTCGGGGCAGCTCGGGTGAGTGACGGGAAGTGGGGCTGAGACCTGATGTGGTGTTGGTGGGAGTCTCCCGTCGTGGGTTTTTCTGGGACTTTGACCAATGTAGCGGATCAAAACAGCTACTGTTTTTTTCTTTTAAAACTTATGCTCGTTCCTTTGTGCTCCACTTCGGTGCTCCGGAGTCAGAAACAGCACGTACGTAGCCCTCCCCTCCCACCCCGTTTATTGCCTCCCGCGCCGAGCCCCCTCTCTCTGGGTGGGCGGGGTCGTCAGAGGGGCGCTGCTCTCCAGCCACCCATGGGGGATAGATGATGAGGCTCCCCAGTTCCTCAGATTCTAAGAAATCTTTATCGAATAGGCCAGCCTCCTTGTTAAATGGCGATCACCATATGTCTCCCTACCCAGATTTCCTGATTCTGCTCCTGCCCATCGCAGTAGACTTGCAGTGCGCCTTTGACCTCTTGCATCCCACCTGCCAATAGAAATATCCCATATCCCTTACCTTTTCTTGAATTCTGTAGCCCCCCCCCCAATTTGACTAACTCACCCGATCAGCTGTTGCTTGGGTCCCAGTGTCCTTAGACCTATTGTTTCTTAAGTGCCTTTAATTTAAAATAACTAACAGGCCAAAGTGGCTTATTTTGGGGTCACACATTCTGGTTTCTCTCTGTATCTGTGTAAATGGTGTATAAGTTCCTGTTGATAGTTCCTTTGGAGGGAACTTTTGTATAATTATGGGGAAAACTGAGGTAAATCTCCTTCAGATGTATCATTGTATATAACACCAGCCGACTCACCTTAACCACACTTCTTGGGAAAATGCTGCCAAATCTTTCATTTATGTGTGCGTACCTTCCTTTGCAAGCTGACATCTACTGACTGAGAATCTAGGGTGTGTCAGGGGCTGCACTGCGCGAGATTGGTGATGCGAACAGCACGATTCCTGCCTAGAGATGCGAACATTTTGCTGTGGGAGCCAGTGAGGAGGATTATCACCCCACACGATAAACGCCTCGATAGTGTGGAACACGAGCTGGGGGCCCAGGTCTGAGTGCTTTCGCTGAGTGCGTGGGTGAGAGGTAGCGTTCCGGAAACAAGTTTCTTATGTTCATCACATCACACGTATAGTCACTGACAAATTCTAATATCAAAACCAAAGTTTAATTATATAAGTTGACATAAAGTTTTCTTCTGGGTAGCCACTAAACTAGAAGTGGCTAGTATACTTACAGCTCCTTTTAAAATCATCAAACTGTTTTATTTAACCAAAAATGGTCATTTTTTTCCCATCGGCTGCCAACAAAGACTTCTGCTTATATCAAATTTCCAAGGAAGTTCCCGTTGGGACTAAGCCTGTCTTGAGGACAAATTATAGGGGTGGAATTCCTCAGGTCCTGATCTCAGTCTTCCTATGTTCTGCCCGAGTGCAGTCCGTGTTCTCTCCTTCCTCCTCATCTGTGGAATCCGGGGTCTTGTTGGCTTTGGAACCCTGCCCGTTGCCTCCCCCTCCCCCGCCCCCAGTACTCGGACATTCTCCAAGAGATTACTGTACATTTAAGACCTAGAGAAGCATGGGATCATATGTTTTGACACTTGGTT